>CM041781.1:137973376-138111265 GCA_023374045.1 Limonium bicolor
TATTTTGTTCGTCGAGCATCAAGGAGAAGAGCGCCGATGTAGCACCGAGGTAGCAAATCGGGGAGGGAGAAGGTCCAGGAGTGGGATGTGGCGACATTTGGTATTCCTTCGATACGGGAATTGGCAAAACTAGGGAATCGATAAAAAAAGTCCCATTTTTTATGGTATCAATTTTATTAATATTTCAATTTTGGATGTCAATAAATCTGGGCCTTCTATTTTCATTTTTTATAATCCGATGGTTAATAATTGTTCCAGAACGATCCAGGGACAATTGTATCCCCTTGCTACTATCTATATTCCCCTATGCACCCCTCTACAGATTTTTAATTTTTTATTTGTAAAGTGGACACATTAACTTTGCTTATTTGCATTCTCACCCCACAACTTCCCGGTTGTTACAGTTTTTACTAACCGAAACCCGTTTTCTGGAATTTTCTCGTTTAATTAATTTTATTGGTTCCCAACCTTTATTACTGTTTATTAATGACTAATTGGTTGACCAAAATCATTACGAGTCTATTTGACCCGCTTAAGGTCGCGTTTTCCCGGTTTCCTCGAAAAACACGCTTTAAGGTTCGTTTATGCTTTTAACCCATTTTAAAGGTTCGTTTTCTTCGGGATTTGTTCCCTCATGTTTGTTTAGATATAATTAAGCCTTTAAAATCATAATTAGCCTAATTAATCACTGTTTTTAATTACGGGGTATTTCAATCTTGCATGCACAAAATTATCAGTACTAGTAGCAGTCATCTGTTGTTTCCCCGATCATCACCGTTGCCTAAATTCATCATCAGCAATCAACATGGAATTTCAATTTTTTTAATTGCATTAGTTGTAGTGAGATTGATGTCGTATAGGAGTAGGAATTGTTATTTTTTAAAACTTAATTCTTGGCTATGGATTAGGTTAGATGTGTCCCGAATTTAATTTGTTATATTCAGTTGAATTAGCTAATGGCATAGATCGTTTAGTGATAAAGAATGTATTTTGAGATTTAGCTCATACTGAAATTTATACTTTTATGGTAGTAGATATCTTTAATATTTGTTTCTAATTTTATATCTTGATATTCTATTTGTTTCAAATGCTTCCAAATTTTTAATTTTTTGTGGGGTTCAATTTTTATCTAGTCATTGATTTTTATATTTAGGTCTTCAATAGTTCAACTATTAATTAAAAACTTGCTAAATAATTGTTAGTAAGAATTTAATCATCTTACATTTCTTGAATTGAAATACAGTTATTATAGATATGGTATAATTGATAATATCTATATGTTGATATGGAAAGGTTTTTTAAAAGAAAAATAGCTTCATCATCGGAGCAAACTCCTACGCAAGAAAGAATTGATATACCGAACGAGGAAAATGTAGTTGATAAAAGAAGTAAACAAAGTCAGGGTGTTGATTTGGATAATCTTCCAACAGATCCAGGGGAAAGGATAAGTATCCTCAACTAGATCGAGATGAAGTAAGAAGATCATACATTCTCAAAGGTCCTTGTCAGCCTCGACATTACAAATTTCCTCAAAGGATAATTGCAGGTTTCAATCGTCGCTTTAACTCGAATTGGTTTAATGAATTCAAAAGTTGGTTGGAATATAGCATTTTGGAGGATGTTGCCTACTGTTTGCCTTGTTATTTGTTTAAAGATGAGATCGGTCTTAATACTGGAGGCCCAACATTTTTTACTGAAGGTTTTAGATATTGGAATAAGAAACAAAACCTCAAATCACATGTTGGCAATCTTGGTAGTTCACATAATATTGCAATGCAAATGTGTGATGCACTAATGAACCAAAACCAATCAATTTGAGCAAACTTGAACAAGAAGTCTGACGTAATGAAGGCAGAGTACAAGGTTCGATTGAATGCATCACTTGATTGTGTAAGATTTCTTTTAAATCAAGGTATTTCTTTTCGAGGTCATGATG
Source organism: Limonium bicolor (assembly GCA_023374045.1). NCBI lineage: Eukaryota > Viridiplantae > Streptophyta > Magnoliopsida > Caryophyllales > Plumbaginaceae > Limonium > Limonium bicolor. Next base: position 137,975,313 of record CM041781.1, read on the forward strand.
AAACTGAGGAGTCATCAAATAGAGGAAACTTTATTGAGTTGTTACAGTTTCTTGTTGACCATAATGAAGACATATCAAAGGTGGCTATGAGAAATGCTCCGGGAAATAATCAAATGATGTCCCCAAAGATCCAGAAAGATCTTGTGAATGCAGCTGCAAAAGAAACTATAAAGACTATCATTGAAGAGCTTGATGGTGATTATTTTGGCCTTTTAGTTGATGAGTCTTGCGATGTATCGAAGAAAGAGCAGATGGCCGTTGCTATAAGGTTTGGTGATAAAAAGGGAAGGGTTATGGAGAGATTTCTTGGAATCGTTCATGTTATGGATACTTGCTTCGCATCACTTAAGAAAGCCATTGATCGCTTATTCAATGAAAATGGATTGAGTGTGTCGAGACTTAGAGGACGAAGATATGATGGGGCAAGTAACATGCGGGGTGAATTTAATGGACTCAAGTCTTTGACTTTGAAAGAAAATGAGTCAGCTTATTATGTCCATTGTTTTGCTCATCAACTTCAGCTCACACTTGTGGCAATTTCAAAGGACCATGAAGAGGTTGGTTCTATTTTCTATCTAGTTAATAGTGTAGTCAATGTTGTGGATGCTTCTAGTAGGAGGCGGGATATTGTACGTGAAACTCAAGCCGCTAAACTTGTCGAAGCACTAAATGGTGGAAAAGTCAAAAGTGGAAAAGGATTGAATCAAGAAATGGTCTTGAAACGAGCTAGAGATGCAAGATGGGGATCACACTATGGAACTCTTATGAGTTTAAATTTATTACTATGCAGAGTGTTTGAAGTTTTGGAATATATTAGAGATGAAGGGCTTTTTCTGAGAAAAGAGCCCAAGCACGTGGCCTTTTACGCTCTTTACGTACCTTTGACTTAAAGTTGATGTTGAAAGTGCTGGGGATTACCAATATTTTATCGGTTTCTTTGCAAAAGAAAGACCAGGATATTGTGAATGCCATGAACCTTGTCAAACTTTGCAAATGAAGCTTACAAGAAATGAGAAATAATGGTTGGGATTCACTTATGGCAGATGTTTCTTCTTGTTGTAACCAATATGAGATTCCAATTCCAAATATGAATGATCCATATGTCTTTCAAGATAGACCAAGGAGAGGAACTGTGAAAAAGACCAATCTGCACCACTATCGTGTTAACTTCTTTATATCAGTGATTGACTTGTTGCTTCATGAGTTGGACAATTGTTTTGGAGAGAGAAATACAGAATTGCTTCTACAGGTGGCTTGTCTTAGTCCAATTGCTTCATTTGAAGCCTTTGATTTACAAAAGTTGGTGAACATGGTTAACTTTTATCCAGATGATTTCTCTCAACATGATCGTTCAGAGCTTGAAGTTCAACTATCTTTATACATACGAGATGTTGATGCAGATGACTCAGTTCTCTAATTTGGACACACTTAATGATCTTTCTCAAAATTTAGTGAAAACCAAGAAACATGAAGGTCCGCCACTGGTTCCCACTATTGTTATATTGTCTACTCTGGCACGCAGGCCGCACGGTTTTGTTCTTGGGGTTTCCTAGCCCCAAAAGACTTCACAACAAGAAAAGGTATCCCCACCCATATAAAGAGTGGTTCGTTCTCCCCACTAATTGACGTGGGAGGTAAACCTCAAAGGTGTTACACTGGGTTTGCTTACTATGGTAGCAACTTAAACATTCACGAAGCATCATCATCCAGTGTTGGCTTGAGCATGGATGTTGACTACCTGACGCCTACGGAAAACCTTGGCTTGTGTTCCACTTCTACTCCCGGAGCCCCTCTTAGGGATAGAGATCTTCAACATCATCATGTTGTAGGAAAACTTAGTGGTTGTGCACTTGATTCTAGTCTCGCGTCAGCGATTAAGAATCCTGCATGCAGTGGGACTAGGATTTATGTTTATCCTAGTCGTAGATCAAATTTGTTCTTGTTATATTTTTAAACAAATTGAGTTAAGGATTGTATAATAATCATTTATGTATTTCATCTTCTAGACAATCATCATTGGTGTATGTTTCAATTTATTTAGGGAAATTTCATGAAATGCCACTATATTTTTGGCTAATTCATGAAATGTCACTAAAAAAAAGAAAGTCATGATATGCCACTATATTTTTGTAAAAGTCCATAAAATGCCACTATGTCATTGACCAGAAGCAAAAAAGACAAAATACCCCTACTAGTTAACAAAGTATTTTTTAAAAGTTCACAATATGCCCCTAAGTGTTAAAAAATTCACTAAAATACATAAAAAAAATCAAAATACTATAAAATATAGATAACTATAAAAAATATTTAAAATATTATAACAAATTATAAAAAAAATAAAAACATCATAAAACATTGAAAAACATTGAAAAAAATTAAATATTTCTTAAAAAATTTCAAAATTATTTAGTTCCATAAAAAGTGAGTTTTAAACACATAATTTATACTAATTTATCTACAAATTTAGACAAATATAGTACCATTTATACCAATTAATTACCATAATTTATACCAATTAATTACCATACAACTTTATATTATTTTTTCTAAAACTTTAAATTATTTATTCAAATTTTTAATATTTTAATTAATATTTGGTAAAAATTAATTTAAAATCCATTTTGTAGATGACTTTAAGACATAATATAATTTATTTCAAATAAATAATTTAAATTGATTTAAAACAAAGATAATTTGAAAATGAATGGTATAAATTATGGTAATTAACTGGTACTAGTTTTGGTGCTTAATTGGTAGAAAAATTGGTATAAATTACCAACTTTTCTACCAATTAAGCACCTAAACTTGTACCAATTAACTACCATAATTTGTACCGTATACTTTCAAATTATCTTTTTTTCAATTTAAATTATTTAATCAAAATAAATTATATTATGTCGTAAAGTCATCTATAAAATTGAATATAAATTAAAAATTCTAAATAATAATTAAAAAATAAAATAAAGTTTTTTGAATAAATAATTAAATGGGTAGAAAAAATAATTTAGAAATGTATGGTAATTAATTGGTATAAATTATAGTATTATATTGGTCTAAATTTGTATTTAGTATAAATTACTTTTTAAAAACTCTATATTCTTTTTTATGGTACTAAATACTTTCAAAAAAATCTAAGAAATATTTACTTTTTTATGTTTTATGATATTTTAATATATTTTTATAATTTTAAATAATATTTTAAAAAAATATACTTATCTATATTTTATAGTATTTTGAATTTTTTGTGAATATTTTAGCACTTAGGGGCATATTGTGAACTTTAAAAGTACTTTGTTAACTAGTAGGGGTATTTTTGTCTTTTTTGCTTCTGGTCAATGACATAGTGACATTTCTAGGACTTTTACGAAAATATAGTGGCAATTAATGACTTTCTTTTTTGGAAAATTCACAATATACCCCTTTTTTCTTTCGTAATTCACAATATACCCGTGTTAGTTTTCATAATTCAACTTTAAACATGCTTAATTGTTGTCCAAAATTGATGAAATTTTACATGGACGATGCTAAAGTGTTATATTTTGGTCCAATATCAAATTTGAAGTTTTTTAAGCTCACATGTGACCTGTGGGACATTTAAGCATGTTTAAAGTTGAATTATGAAAACCAACAGGGGTATATTGTGAATTACGAAAGAAAAAAGGGGTATATTGTGAATTTTCCCTTCTTTTTTTAGTGGCATTTCATGAATTAGCCAAAAATATAGTGGCATTTCATGAAATTTCCTATTTATTTATGTTATGTTAGTGTGAAGTTGTGGAATTTTGATAGGTTTTGAGCAAAATGTTGGTGTTGAAGTTGTGGAATATTGACAGGTTCTGGGCCAAATGTTTGTTTTAAAGTTTGGAAATATGTACAAGTTGTGTTTTGCTTAATTGTGGTGCTGCAACACTTACGAATAATTTTTGAGTGTTCTAAACAGGTGAAAATCGTTTCTTTGAGAGATGATCATATCAATTATAAAATAAATTGTCTTTTTAACAGACAACCTCACTAGATAAAGGCATGACGATGGAATACACTAAAAACGTCTCTTGTAAAGACATTTCCTTAAATCGTCTTTACGGAAGTCAATTTCTTTCGTCGTCTTGTACCCTAACTCAGATGTTGAGGTAATACGAATCTAAAGTGAAATTGTCTCTCCAAAAGACGATTTCAACTTTGGTAATTAATGAAACCATAGGTAGAGTGTTATTTTAGGAATTACCTTTTGAATGAGACTAATAAGGGGATTTATTTTCAAGAAGAAGGTTATTTCAGATCTTTTTCCTATTGCCACATGTGGGAGTAGCCAAAACTTGTTGTCTATGGTCTTCCCTTTATTATGATTCTCATTAGGTTAGCCTAGAGTTGACAAAAGTGAGCGAATAAAAAAAATTGAATCAAACCAAAATGATATGATACCAAAACTTAATATAATTTGAACGATGATTTCAAAATTGAAATGATTCAAATTGTACAGAATCAAACTAAATCTAGGTCCAACTGAACCAACTAAACCAAAGTTACGTGAATTAAAGTCGCTTAAACTGTTATCACCTAAATCCACATTAAGACCTAACACATATATACTATACAATATAAGCTTATGTGTGTTTTTAAACCAAAAATCACCCAGATCAAATTTACCCAACTAATCAGTACCAACTGAAGCATCATAACCTCCAACATAACAGAAAGATCAAACTCACTTGATCTGGAATGAACTCTAATCATATATCAAACAACCTCAATTAACCCAAATGAACTATCCAAATCAATCCTAGATTTAAACCGAATGGCCGAATAGCTAAGTATGATTATCATTCCCACCTTGTTTTTGACCCCTAGTTTAGTGCTCACTCATTTTTTGTACTTTAACAAAATGTAGGACTATTCATAATTAAGAACATGACCCTACTCATGACCCGCATCACACCTACGATTGTAACACCTCTTATATGTGTAACTGGCCAACACCCTAGCTCCCAAGTTATGATGGCCGTGGTCTGGATCCTAGGTGTGTATTCGGGTATGGATTAGGTTAACAACCGGTTGTGAATTCAGATACTGATCAGTTCCTAATCAGTTTCATAGGCCACCATTTCTTCTAACCCATTCGGACTTGAAAACTAGTCACATTAAACCTTTTGTTCCCACTCGGAAAACCCAGAGGCTGGCTGACATGACCGCCTGGAATTCACGCCAACTGGGTAAATCACACAAGGCAATCCTCATGTGACAAGCTAGGTGAGAAAGTGGAGTTAGGATGATTCAAACCTGGGACCTTCCGTCCCCTAGTCGGATGTCCAGGTTTGGACCAAAACCTGATTGTTATAGTAAACCATATGTGTCATTATAAAACGATCAAAATAATATCGATATCGTCCATCTTCTCTGAAAAAAATATGAAATAACCTTCCTAAACAAACTTATTACTCATATTAACCTCCCTCTAAAACTAATTCCTAAAATAACACTCCTGAAAGAAATCGTCTCTTGAAGAGACGATTTCATCAATTATCAAACTAGAAATCGTCACTTCAAGAGATGATTTCACAAAACCCCGCACCACATAGGCGCCTGACTCAACGGGATGGGGAAAAGACAATTTCATTAAATCCCCTTTAGAACCGATGATTTCCGCTCAAATACTCAAGCGGGCTACCTATAGACAGACGACCAATCACAGGTAGCACACATAGGGACTGGAGAACGTTGTGTGACAATCTTCTTAGAGCTAGACCGGCAGATCTTGGTCATCATAGTAGGATCAAGCTCATTTGGTTGGGTTCTACTTTTGGTTAGTTACTTGAGGATGCGGATGAGGTGACAGTCATGAAGCACACCCGAGCTTATATATTGATGTTATTGGGTGGCACCATATTTGTTGATCGGCTGGGGAACCAGGTCCACTTGATGTTCTTACCGCTCCTGCAGGACTTCGATGAGGTTGGTCAGTACAGTTGGGGTTCCGCCTGTCTGGCATGGTTGTACCGGCAGCTGTGTCTGGCGTCTGATGTTGGCAATAGTGGTATTGCTGGGGCGCTGGTCATTCTATAGGTTTGGGCATGGGAGAGAATTCCTTATATAGCTCCCATCTGTCGCCCTGCCCATCACGCTGGTCCACTTATGTCTCTTCCGCTTGCCCATTGTGGGCATGTCGACTTTGATGTGATCGGGCTCTCTACGCATGTTCTCACTCACTATAGAGAGGCCTTTGATAGGAAGACACCGAATTATGTTAGTGTCATTTTTTTTGTTTGTGTATGTTATTGTCGTTTCATTTCACAAACAAAGTGCCTCTAACTTTTTTTTACGTTGTTTTAGATTGTCTGGCAGCCCTATATGGAGGAGGTGTTATGGTCTCTACCTCCGTATCGTTTGGCTGGTCTTCACATTGCACAATCTTGGGTGCCACTTATATGCTTTCATATAGTGAAGTGGTATCTCCCGGATCGTGTGATGCGGCAGTTTGGCGGGATTCAGTTTCCACCTGTAACACCCCATATGGGTAACTGTCCAACAACCTAGTTTTCAAACCATTCATACTTGAAAACAAGCCACTTTAGACCCTTAATCCTCACTTGGGATTAAAAGTGGAAGACCTTGTTGTTGTAGTTAACCCATATTATCCATATGAACCACTCACATTACTATCCATATCCTGATGTGGGACGGGGGTATTACATACTCCCCCACTCAAAGAAAGCGACGACCTCGTCGCAAATCTAACATCCAAGTCCTCAAGGACCTCCTCGGTAGGGCTTGGGTAATCCATCCAGACACGGTCCTGAGTCTACTTGATACCATTTGTAATAACCTATATGGGCAACTGTTCAACAACCTAGCTCTCAAGCCATTTGGGCTTGAAAACTAGCCACTTTAGACCCTTAATCCTCAGTTGGGCTTAAAAGTGGAAGGCCTTGTTGTTGTAGTCAACCTATAGGTATTCTTATAAACTACTCACATTATTACTCATATCCCGATGTGGGAAGGGGGTATTACACCACCGCCTGATCCTAGGACAGACGGGGACGATGCACGAGTAGATATGCACAACATCGACTTGAGAGGCCGGACTGATTGGAACTGGGCAACTCACCATTCAGAGTACATTGTCTTGTGGAACCTGCGTGCTAAGAGAGTTGTCGATCTTCAGTTGGATGATGCTGGTGCTGCGTACGAAGAGTGGTTCGGTCACAACACGAGGAGATACATTGGGGCACCGCGTGGGAGCTCTATTGGGTAAATGGTGAGTAAACATGACTTTACTTGTTTTATTTTAGTATTATGACATATTATTTTGTTAAATTCATTTGTTGAATTGTGATGCAGGGGGAGACCAAAAATGAGGCATCATCATGCTAGAGGCAATGCGCGTCAATGATGCTCTCGCTAGTCTACGGTTGATGAAAGACGAGTACAACAACACGTACTACGTCCTCCCACGGCTACAGCAGGTCCCAACAGCTGCCACTGATGATGAAGATGCAAATGCCCCTACGGATCAGGGTGGTAGAGAAGGGTGTGGTCGTGCGCGTGGTTGAGGTAAAGGAAGAGGATGTGCACGTGGTTGAGCTGTTGAGCCAGTAGATCATCAAGAGGTGTTCGACATCGCCGGTAGCATGCCCAGGTCTCAGGTCGTCGATCCTACGCAGCAGGTTGACGCCACTGGGTTTGCATATCTTGGGAGCAGCTCAAAATCATATTTCAGTGTTAGGACGAGCTTGGACTTTGACACCGCGACACCGACTGAGACCTTGCTTTAGCTTATACTTCCACTCCTGGAGCACCACTTAGAGATAAAGATTCCCGACATCACTATGATGTAGGGAATCAATCTTAGTGGTTGTGCCCTTGATTCTACTCTCACATCAGCAGTAGAGGATCCTACACCCTGTGGGCCTAGGACGTACGTACGACGTAGATGATGTAGGTTTATGATTTTTTACATTTTGTAAACAACTTAAGTTAGGGATTGTATAACTATTGTTTATGCTTTCTATCTTATAAACTATTTTATTTGGTTCACATTTCAATTTCTCGTGTTTCTGTAATGTTACATCTGTGTTGAACTGGTTTTGAGTATCGTGATTGCGTAGGAGTTCATAATATGTACAGGTTGTTTGTTGTTCATTTGTGGTGTTCCAACACTTGAAAATGTTCCAAGTGTTTGTTGTTCATTTGTGGTGTTCCAACTTGGAAAATTTTCCAAGTGCTGTAAAGGTGATATTGTAGAAGTTATACGCCGTGTTCTTAATTAGACGAGAAATCGTCTTCAGGAAAAGTCGTCTTTAGAAGAGACGATTTCACCCGGCCTCCGTCCCGTCGACTCAGCTGCTTACGTGGCGCGGGGTTTATTGAAATCGTTACTTGAAGAGACGATTTTTAGTTTCATAGTTGATGAAGAGACACTTTTTGGCGGGAGTGCTATTTAGGGATGGCAACGGGTCGGGTGATGCTCCACCCAACCCATCACTCGTTTTTCACCCGCACTACCCGATCCAACCTGACCCGACCTGTCATCCACAACTTCATCACCTGTCACCCGCGGGTGAAACGGGTGAACCTGTCACCCGCGGTTGAAATGTTTTTTAACAAGAATTTTTTGTCAACACCTTATATAAGCTTAATTTGTTTTTAAAAATACACTCATATTTGTTCAACAATACATACCACATCAACTAACGTCAATACCATATCAAAAGATAGAGTACTAACTAAAATATTTCCAAATTTTCTCAATAAATGTGAGATAAGTATATCTTTTTTTATTTATTATACATACATACGGGGTCGGGTGAACGGGTGAAAAATGTTCCACCGATCCGACCTGTCACCCGCACCTGTTTTTTTACCATATTTTCAGGGTTTTCACCTGTTTTTATGGGTCGGGTGAAACGGGCACCCGTTACCCATTACCATCCCTAGTGCTATTTCAAGAATTAAATTCTTGAAATATGAGTAATATTTGTGTTTGGAGTAGAGCCGATCATAATCAGGATAGCCCAACCGCCCAACCCGGCCCGACCCGTATTTTCGACCAATGGTATGAGTAGAAAAAATAACTGGGCGGGTTTGGACAAAAAAACCAGCCCGAATTTTTTTTCGGGCTGGGTTATGACTAAATATTTTACCCAGTTGATGGCCCGGTCCGGCCCGAATGTCATAGTACATCTTACATTAGTATATGTTATTGTAAATATGTAAACAAAAGTAATAAAATGCTTACAATAGTACAGTAGTAATTATTCAACTAAATGGACCGCATACTCTTCGTCTTATAAATTTTGTTTTGTGTTGTGCACACTTTTTAAAATCTTTACTATATATCTATACTTTAAAATCTTACTAAATAGAGAAATTTGAGTTAAAAGCGGGCTGGACAGGCCGGGCTATGCCAAGAGCATTTTTTTAGATGGGCGGGTTCAGTTCAGGTGATTGGCCCGATTGGACGGGTTTGGACTAAACACTTGACCCAATTGGACTGAAAATTTATGTCTAGCCCGGTCCGAACCCGACCTGTCAGCGCAATTGATCAGCTCTAGTTTTGGAGTGTTATTTCATATTTTTTTTTCCATCTTCTCGTCTTCTACTTCTTCTCCCTCTCATTGTCCCTTCTTTGTCTTCCCCTTCAGCTCAATAGAACTCGGAGGTAAAGGAAGAGGAGTACAGGAGATCCGATGGAGAGATCAGGACCAGAGACGGGGGCGGGGATTGAATCATTGATCAAGCAAGATCTTTGTGTGGAGATTGATCCTCCTTTTCAAGAAAACGCTGCTACTGCCGAGGATTGGAGGAAGGCGCTCAGCAAGGTGGTCCCGGCTGTGGTCGTTCTCCGAACCACTGCGTGCCGAGCATTCGACACCGAGCTCGCTGGCGCCAGCTACGCTACCGGATTTGTCGTCGATAAGCGCAGGGGCATCATACTCACTAACCGTCATGTTGTCAAGCCAGGTGTTTTTCTGCTCCTTTCTTTTTTTCCTCTTTTGGGAAGAGACTCTGGAAAAAACAAGAAAAAATGGATACATAGTGCTTGGAGTTTGAGTGTGCAACCTTTGGGTATGATTGCCCATTAAGCGCGAACTGGTTCTCATTCTATCTTCTTCTCTTCTCTCTCGATCGATTATAGGGCCGGTGGTAGCCGAGGCTATGTTCTTGAATCGGGATGAGGTCCCCGTTTATCCAGTTTACAGAGATCCTGTGAGTGCTGTTTTCTACTTTGAGTTCGTTTGATCCTGTGAGTGCTTATTAGGGTGGGGCAAGAAAGTGTACAGACTTCACCCTCGCGGTGTATTAAGTTGTTAAGGGTTACCCTCTACTTTCCTTAAGGTACGGAGAGCTTTGGGAAATGTGATTACTTCATTGCAAACAATTTGGTAATAAAGGCCAACATGTCCTTAATGCAGCACTATATGCTGGTGCAACGTGTTGATTGTATAAGATTACAGGAGTGTTAACCTGTTGTTATATCAGTTAATCATCTATTTGGTCTCCATTTATTACTCTAACTATGAAATAATTCCTGGTAAAATCTTGGTAGGTGCATGATTTCGGCTTCTTTCGCTATGATCCAGCTGCAATTCAGTTTCTGACATACGAGGAGATACCGCTAGCTCCAGAAGCTGCTTGTGTGGGACTGGAGATCAGGGTTGTTGGCAATGACAGTGGGGAGAAGGTAATTGCACTAGTTACTAGTGTTGAGAGATATTTGCGTTGTTTATCATTAATAATCCGGAAAATTGACCAACATGTAAACTAATGATTAATTATTCATGTCATATGTCTCAAGTAAAATAGGGCATGTGTACATGATACTGATAAGATTTAAGAACTAGGTAATATTGATAGGATTAGAGAGGTACAGGTATGCTCACTACCGAAGAATCCTCTGAGAGGCTTAATACATTCAATTGATCGATGCCTTAGTACAAAATCCCTACCCTCCATTTATATACTCCTACTTACCAAAATTCTCGTCTTGCATTAATAAAAACTTTCTCACACTAATATTACATAGTCAACTATTGATAATGAATCTTAGAGATAATATCTAAACCTTAACTACTCTTATTTAATGCCTAAATATGATATCTAAACCATAACTATTATTTAACGCCTAAAGATAATATCCGCCAATCTTCCCAAACCATTACTACTCTTATTTAATGCCTTTTCCTTTTGCGGATTTTGCAATAAAACTTATCAAGAGGTGCCTTATCAGATACTGCTAACTGTATGTGTAGCCAGTTTGAGGCTTTGAGCTGAATGACGTGGTTGAATAGGGTAAACTACTCTTGTTAATGATATGGGCAATCAATCCAGTGGATGAAAACTTCTGGCTTTTGTCCATGGTGGTGACAGTAGTTCTGGACTGGTACAGGGTAAACAATTAACTCAAGGTTTCCAGTAAGTCCAGCTGGGATCCGAGGAGAGACATGTCCAGCAGGAACAGCCTTGAAATGCTGGGATACATGCGCCGTAGGGTGAGTTTGAGCATCAGGTGGTAATAACAGTTTACGGGCCACCTCACCAGTACATTTGACCTCTTGGAATGGACCATAAAATCAGGGACTGAGCTTGGCATTATTGCTCTTAGAAATTGAACGATGCTTGTAAGGATGAATCCCCAAGTATACCATTTCCCCACCTGCTATTCCGTGAGCCTCCTATGTGTATCAGCCTCAGAGTTCATTCACTGTTAGCATTCAATAAATTCTGTATTAGTTTTGTAGAAGATGACACCTGTTGGTGAGCTGAGCTGAATATCCACTTCCTTAGCCAGTGAGCCCAGTGGACTATATTTGATCAATGCAGGGTAGCCATGTCCGTATCGTGCTTTAGATTGTGTGTGTGTGTGGGGGGGGGGGGGGGGGGGGGGGGCTAACTTAGGCTTTGATGAATACAAGTATTAAATTAATATTCAGCCTAGCATAAAGATTTCAGCCAGTGTTTGGGTTGCTGGAACATAAACACTCACGACAGTCTTTTTAAGCATCTGTTGACTACTTCCGTTTGGCCATTAGATTGAGGGTGATAAGCAGAGCTGAGACATAATGTTATTCCTGCCAGCTTGAATAATTCCTGCCAAAAGTGGCTAATGAAAAAGATGTATTAAACTAATTTTTCAGCCTAGCATAAAGCTTTCAGCCACTGTTTGGGTTGCTGGAACATAAACAACTGAGATAGTCTTTTAAACATCTATCGACCACTTCAATTTGGCCATCAGATTGAGGGTGATAAGCAGAGCTGAGACATAATGCTGTACCCGCCAGCTTGAATAATCCTTCCAGAAGTAACTTAATGAAAATGGGCCCTCGATCTGAAACGATTGAGCGAGGAAAACCATGGAGTCTCACCACCGGAGCAAAGGTAATGGTGGCATCCTTGGCTGTATAAGGATGCTTATGAGGAAGGAAGTGAACAGATTTAGATTGCCTATCCACAACCACCAGCATCATGTCCTCTGCCTGCACTTTAGGCAATCCATCACAAAATCCATGCTTATATCTTCCAAATTTGGTCTGGTATAGGCAAGGCTTGACCGTTTGATAAGTATCGCATCCAGCTACAAGTTCTTTGTTTTGTTTTTGCATGTCATACCAACAAACCACAGCTTAGAAGCGTTTTAAGCTCAAATACCAGAATGGCCTCCCAAAGGACTGGAGTGATATTAATGAAGTATAGAGGGTATAAGTTGAGAATGGCTAGACTGGTCAAGTCTACCATTCTAAAATAAGTGACCTACTTTGAGTTCAAAAGATGATTGTTTGCATCAACCATAACTTGCTCACCTTCTTGAGTTTTTCATCAGATTCATCCTCACGTTCAAACTGCTTTCATCTGTCAAAGGCTAATCACAAAGGACACAGTTCAGGAATACCCTCCACCACACTCCCACATATTGTTTTCCAAAACGATAACAGATCTCGATATCTAATCCCTACCATTTAATCACACATTTGTATTGATCTGTCATCAAGCTCTGCTCCCATAAATGCTCCAAGCTCAGCTCCTTTGATCTTGTATGATTGTAAAATATAGCAAGTACAACTATCATCAATTCCTTCTCACAAATGGACTCAGCTTGAGCCCTATAAGACAATACAACATCAAATCCTTATCTGCAAAACAATTGGGGTCCGCTAACATGAATCAAATGAGGTTGGGTAAAGCCATCGACAGATGGGAAAGAAAAAATAAAAGAAAAAAGAAAAACACAAAGGAGCGCAAAACTAGAAATATGATGGGGGTCGGAGGAGTATGAGAGGGAAATTGGGTTATCCAAACCAGGTGAGGTAAAGATTGTAAAGTTGAAAGTTAGAGCAGATGAAAAAGATATTTTGAACTTCTTGAAGGAAACAAAATGAGACTCAATAGAATATCACTCGCATTCAACTGCTTGAGTACTTGTCTCCATTCCGCCGTCTCTAAAGGCATTCTCTCATCTATCCTGAGTAGCCATATGTCTTTCTTGACCACCCTAGCCCATGTCTGTATGGGTCTTCCTCTCCCTTTTCTTCTTCTGTTTTCTTCCCACATCTCAATATGTCTATCCGGTGCCTCCCTTGATCTCCTGCTCACATGTTGAAACCACGGCAATCAAGATTCACGCATCTTCTCTTTAATGGCTGTTACTCCCACCTTTTTTCTAATTGTCTCATTCCTCATACGGTCTTTCCTAGTATGGCCAAACTTCCAGCATAACATTCACATCTCTGCACACTCTTCTTTTGAATGTGACAATGCTTGACAGACATAGGCAATGGGCCCACCTAGCTGCAAAAACAGAGCCACTAACACCTATACCAGATGCGTCCATTTTTACCTCAAACCGCTGAGAAAATCTGGTACAGCTAGTACTGATGGTTGATTGGGCTTGTTTCATTGGATAAGATTGGGCTGAGTACCCGAACCCTAATGAAAAGAATCTTACTCCAAGAGAACAGTCAGAGGAGCAGCGATAAGAGCATAGCTTTGAACAAAATACCTATAATAACCTGTCCATCCAAGGAATGATCTCAATTCCTTGATTGATTGAGGGACAAGCCAAGCAATACGGCTGACAACTTCCATACCTTGCCTTGAAATAAAATGCCCCAGATACTCAAGCTGATGCTGCCCAAAGTTGCACTTCTTAAAGTTAAGTGTTATTTGATGCTTGATCAGGATCTGCAAAACTAAACAAAGCTGGGAGAAATGATCTTTAATAGTAGGACTGCTAACATATATATCATCAAAGAATACCAATTTGAATTTTCAAAGATATGACTGGGATGGTGGATGGCGGGTTCTTCAAGCCATAAGGTAGTACAAGGAACTCGTAATAACTTTCATGCGTCCTTATTGCCATCTTGATTACATTCCTCATGAGTTCTTATCTGGTGGTAACCAGACTTCAATCCCTCCTTTGAAAAAACGAGGGCATTGTACAGTTTACCATAGTGGGGAGTGGAAACTTATCAGGATTAGTCACCTTATTCAATGCTCTATATTCTATGCATAAACAACATTCTCCACTTTTAATCCTACTCTTGTTATGGAATATTATTAGAAATATTGTGGGGGGAGGATTAAGCCCAACGGAGGGAATTATATAAAATTCTCATATGGACTAGTAAGGCCCAATAACCCAGGGGTTCCATCCTAAAACCAATTGGCATTAGGTGGAGTAGCCCTAAGCTATATGAACTACTTACTAGCTTTATAATTTTTCAATGTGGGACTCACACTTGTTCTCCAACAAATATGTTGAATCTTCTTGGAGATGAACATGAATGCCTTGCCACCAAAACTCAATAGAACACTTTTCCCATTTATTCTGTGTTTTCTCTATAATTCTAGCCAGTCCAGCCCCAGAATAATATCCACCTGACAATGCTAAGTAGGAAATCAATATAAAAATCATCCCATTTTGGCAATAGACTTAGACTTATGTATACCCTCTGATGATATCCTGTTTCTCTAATTCCAATAGTCTCCCCAGACTGGATTGTATCGTCAACCTTAAATCCGAGTTTATCCATCAGCTGTTCCTGATTAAAGCTGTTTCTAGCCCCACTGCCTATCAAGATCAATGCTGGTTGTCCTTGATTTCCTGATCTCTTGGAGAACTGCATTATCTCGAAGGCTTCTTCACCCCTTTCACCATTGTCGGTGAACAACTGCAGACCAGATGTACTTTACGTATGATTGGGACTATTTCTTATCGCGTTGATAGCAGAGACCAGGTGTTCATTACCACCCCATCTCTGAATCAAGAACCTTGTGAAAAGTAAACGTTTGACCCACATTAGAAGATTAGAGTTTCTTACCTGGATAATCTGGCTCACTCTACTAAAATTGTTTGAAGGATGTGGTTTTGAAAGGGTGAGCTTAAATAGATCAGGGAGCATTAGACCAAAGGTAACCGTAAGGCTAGGGTTTCGATTAACCCTAATCGTGAGCAGATCATTATGCTCTTCAATATTCCGCTGTTATTCTATCTCTGATGTCACATGTTTCAAACAACCTAATTTGACCCCTGATTGACTCCATTAGGCCGTTGAGAAAGATACTTTGTAGAATCACTTCCAACTCATCCGTGAAATGAGGCGAAAAAACTATATGCAGGAAGAATCTTCCAAAGAAGCATCTTGATGCAAGTAGCATAGCATGTCCAAATGATCCCTGTCTCTTGACGATCTAAAATGTTCCACAAGAAAAGAGTGGAATTCTGTCCAAACCCTCCTCATATGAGGACAGTATATTCTTTATTCTGTCCAAGATGTCCGTACACTTTGTCAACCGCGTACTTAAATAGTAAACAGCTCCTACTCAAGTCGTTTTTTAGACCTGTAGTGAGCTGTCTATGAATGGACAATTGTGAAACAACTCCTATACTAAGGTAGTGACAAATACAAATTCTCCTCCCATTCATGAGAAGCTGGTAACGTCTCGTACACACCTGACCCTACATCCTCTCATATCTTGTTACAGCTTTGGGGCTAGCTATCTGTAAAGGTAAGGGGATGCACGCAGCCCTCAAACCTCAATACTGTTTTCCAAAGGACCTTGGAAATGTTGGTCATACCAATGGGAAAACACCGGGGGAAGTGTTTGGCATTTAACTACTAATAGTGACGTTATAGAGTGTAGTATTGTAGAGAAATTAAGATCGCGAAATACAGTGGTCGTAGAGTTTGTTGTAGTTTGGGGTAAGCATTTCTGTCTTTCGTTGTCTTTCTTGCATTACTTGGAAATTGTATTTGATATCATTGAATCGTTTGTTTTGGTTGTTCAAACTTTGCTAGGACATGAACCAAACCTGCATTTTTAATAGACTCGCATTACTGACTTCTTGTGTCAAATATGAACCTCTTCTAGTTTATTTACATGTTGATTCTGTCCCTATTAATTATATATTATTGATCTGGCAGGTATCTATTTTGGCTGGTACTCTTGCTCGTATAGATAGAGATGCTCCTCACTATAAAAAGTATGTGGTTATCTGTTGTCTTATCTTCCTTAAATTTATCTGGTATAGGGATGTTTCAATTTAAAAGTGATCTGCACATGGATGCTTTTCGTGGGAAAGCAGGCATATTATTACTACATTATCTCTGTATCCTATTCATGTTATGCGGTAGTTTTTGATGAATGTTGCTAGATCTAAGATTTGATCTAACCTAATTTTTTTCTCCCGTCTCTCTCTCTTTGCTTCTGTATTCATCTAATACTGTGTCATGTTGGACTCTGTAATTGCCTATAGCATTTTATAATGTGGTTAAAGTGGGTTGAAACCGCCAACAAAATGAGCACTGAGCATAATATAATACAATGTATAAGTAGGATGTGAACAATGGTGAAGATGGCATTATGATTTATGAAGAATGTCAGTCATCTTGTCTAGATTGCATAATTGAACATAGATTTCATGTAGGTTCGTTTGACATTTTCTTCTGGTGTCACGCCGTCTAGTCTTTGACCTTATATTTTGTAATCACTGGTTGGTGATATTCATATTTAATGTCAACATGATAAGGTTGGTGGTATTTATATTTACCTCCACATGATAAGATTTTATGGTATATGGGTGTTAGAGGCCAGTGAGGTTTTTTTTTTTAAAAAAGATATACTATGTTTTGTATCTTCTTTTATTATTGCATGGATCATTTTTTTTAATCTTTGACATGGATACCAATGCCTTCTTGTTTATTCTGTTTAATGTAAGTCTCTTGCCATATTAGTTTTATCATGATTTTTTTCGTATTATTTTGCTGGATAGTAAGTAGCCTAAAGGTTACAAAATAACTAAGCTCATCAATGTACGCCAGATGCCATATTACTCAACAAAAAAATACATCTACCTGTCAAACTGCCCCCTCACTAACTTCGAGTATAACAGAGATTAATCACAAAAGTTCTCAATTTGAGCATCCTTTGTCAGGCTCTTTCATCTTGGTTAGCACTGCTTACAAAATTACACAGGATCACAAAATCCAAAGATCTACCACAAACCCCAATCACCTACCCTAATCACTTTCCACCCCTCCCAACACCCCCTACCCCACCCCAGCGATGTCCGCCAGCCCACATGTCCACTTTTCTCCCATCATCCGTCCTACCCCAGCTATTTGATCCTCTCTTTACCTCTAATCCACTCCAAAGCTTGCCCTACCTAGTTATTCCAAGAACAGTCTACCAGCAAAATGAACCTAGAACTTGATCCATTCTGCATTCACCCTAATGGCTGGAGAATGGACATAGACCCTCTTCCAAAACCTAGGTTCTTAAGCTTAAATGGAGAAAGACTATGACAATGATACAAGCAGACCACCTGACCTCCCTGTGACATCACATCAATCAAGCGTACTCTCCTACCTCTCCCCCACACCGCTTACTCTCTATCTCCCACGCTTGGGTTTATCTGAGTTTCCACTAATCTCAGCCTCAAAATCTTCAATTCCTTGATATCCTTTTTCAATTCCATTTCTTTGTTGATTTCCCCTAGCCTCCCGATATTTTGGAACACAATGAAGACCATTGTTGCCAATTGAATTTTCAGCCAGCACATCTTCATTTATTGTTCTGTATAGTATCCCTCTATAGTTTATCATTATCCCACTATCACTGGTAACTCTGATGGAGATTTTTTGTAATGCCCAATCATTCACTCGCTAAATTGTGAAGAAATTTTTGGAACCACAGTTGATGCGCGCCGTTGGGATATTCTTCTGCCTGCCCCTATTTTCCTCTGAGAATAATTTATCCAGCCCTACGTTTTTGAGAAGCTGAGACTTTTACTTTCAGGGTTGCGCTGTTGTTTTTCTTTTCTTTCTTTCATACACCAGCCCTTGCGCTTAGGGCTTTGCTGGTCTTTCCCCCTTCCCATGGCCAGCCCATCTTTGTGGAAGCAACATGAAACACAGTTAGACCTACTCTCTATTTCCAGATCTGATCTGTTTTGTAACTTTCCCCAGCCCCTGTTCGTCTCTCTCGTATTTTGGTCTGTCTCCGGTACCCTAGATAAATTATACTTTTCTTCCCGCCCTTCTCTTGCGCAGCCATGCCTTTCTGGCTTCCAACCCCTCTTTTTTCCTTTACCTCGGTAAGATGTCCCTAGAGATTGCAAATTCAATTGTTCTCTCTTCCTTCTATATAAGCAACAATCTGTAAGACGAGACGTGGGGTTTCTCACCAACATAGACCATGTTATAACTTCTTTCTTCCCATCTTTTGCTGATTTGTTTTGTTTGTGTGATCTTGTTTTTCAGCAGCATGGCTACATCTGTTTCTTTTAGTAAACAAACATTAATCTCTTCTCGTTCATGACTGAAGTCGTTCTGTTTCATGATTAATGCAGGGATGGCTACAACGACTTTAATACCTTTTACATGCAAGTAAGTAGATTTGTCCACCATGGGACTTAGAGACATTTAAGACTTGAACGTTATCAGATTCCAATAATGCTTTCGGCTCAACATCTAGCTGCATAGTTAAGCGCTAGATTCTGATGATAAATGTCATAGGCTGTTAAAAAGGAAATTTCAACAGAATATGAGAGGACTTGTAGTCAACTTTTCTCTTCTGTACCTTTGCAGGCAGCATCTGGAACTAAAGGTGGTTCTAGTGGCTCCCCAGTTATTGATTGGCAAGGGCGTGCGGTGGCTTTGAATGCTGGGAGCAAAACGTCAAGTGCTTCTGCTTTTTTCTTACCTTTGGAACGAGTGGGTAGTGTTTTATGTGTTTGTGATGCCTTTACTGTGATTAAAATTATAGTTCTTGTATGGGTGAAGTGGTGGGTTGAAAATTGATTCCTTTGCTATTGACCTTTATACTCCATTGCTTTGCTGTGTTAAGCTGACATCAGTGGCCCTGTTTACGGTGTACTGCTTGGGTATGCTGTTGTTGCAGTGTAGTTCTGCTTGTACATTATTGTAGAAAAGTAAACTGGTAGAAAAAATGTCTTAAAAATATACTTCTGACCTTGAGTACTTTTTTGTCTAATAAGTGCAATCCATAAATAGTCCCAATATGTGCGACCCATAGTTAGTCCCGATAAGTGCTATGTGAATGGGGCCAGCATCTCTTTCTAACCTTTATTATTCTTCAAACAGTACAGAATAAATCCGTTAGTGACAATATCTGATTGACATCACCCTCATCAAGGCTTATCAATTTCACTTGGAAAGCCTTATTGATTGATTCTACTGATTTATTTAGTGCTTTAGAAACCAAGTCATCGTTAAGTGTAGCGTCCTTGGAAGTACTGGCATTGGATGATTAAAATTATTTCACACTGAGCATATTCAGATTAATAATTGGCCTTGAAGTTCTCATGTTTGATTTCAAGTCCTGGCAGTAATAAGTAAATGGTTCTTTTTTAAGGTATACAGTTCTTCAGGGTTAATACTGGTTTACAACTAGCTGTATGTTTAAACAGGTTGTAAGAGCACTGAGAAGTTTGCAGAGTGGCAGAGATCTATCTCCTAATAGTTGGCCCGCTGTCATGATCCCTCGTGGCACCCTTCAGGTTTATCTATATTCTACACATGAACTTCTGCGTGTGTTTAAGTGCATGTTATGCCCATATGATGTCAATGTTTGCAGAAGTTTGGTGAACTATTGAAGCAATCGTGAGATTATATATGGATATAGGTATTCTTGGAGCTTAATAGATGGTTGAGCAGGCTGGATTGGTTGGAAATAAGCTGATCTATGTAATTGAAATGAACTTATGAATCATTTACTAGTCATCGCTATTCTATGGTGACATGTTTGATGAACATTTAGTTATACCTCCTCTTGCAAGGTTTAGGCCTTCGGTTTGAGTTACGTAGGAGCAAAGCCTTCTTGTGAAATGGTGACCTAGGTAAGTGTGTGCCTTTGGTTGTCCTCAAGTGAGTGCCTCCCTTTTCTTGGAGCCCAATGAGCTTCAAGGTATGTTTGATAAGGTCTCAAGGACTTTGACTAGGTTTCTCAACAAAAGTTATTCGTTGGTGATTGACTAACGCTGAACTTTTACATCTCTGATTGTAGCTACTGATGTCTTCCTCTATATGCAACTTTTTCAGTTGATTATACTCTTGTATTTGGTACCGTTAATCTTGTAGTTTACTAAGTGTTTGTTTAGTGTTTGATGATCTGAAAGGAGATATACAACCCTGTATTTGTAGACACCTTTGGAAGTGTCTAGATATCCTAAGTGAAGAGACACCTTGTAACTTGTAAGTGTCTGTCTAGGAAATATAAAGAACTGAATAGGTATCATTAGTTACATGCTGGACCGACATAAGAGCCTAATTAATTACAGAAATAATAATACACTATTTTCTTGCGTAATGGGGCCTATTCGGTATAGGTCTGTCAACATTTCTCCTTACTGATGTGCAATTATTTAAATTTTGCAGGTCACTTTTGTCCATAAAGGTTTTGATGAAATTCGCCGGCTTGGTCTTCAGAGGGACACTGAACAGGTACGTTTTTCTAAAGTGTGATCCTTCAAGTTGAAGATGGTTGCTTTAGCTGATTGTGGTTTACTAATGTTCATGCTTTGACTCAAACAGATGGTCCGTTGTGCTTCTCCACCTGGAGAAACTGGCATGCTCATTGTTGATTCAGTGGTGAGTAGCATTTATGTCCAAGGAATTAGTCAATACCTTTGTTGTATATTTACTGACATCTTGAACCTCCTGGATTGTGACAGGTGCCTGGTGGCCCTGCCTATAAGCATTTGGAAACTGGTGATGTTCTTGTGCATGTGAATGATCAGGTAACTATTGTGTAGATCCAACACCTTTTCAACCTCTTTGCCCTAGTCTACTCATGTGAATACAACTGTAGCAGGTGAACATATGCTCAGTATTCTGTGAACTGTTGCCATCAAGATTATCTAAATAATGCCTAGTTGAAGCAGGGTCTTTGCTGGTGACTTGCTAGTAATCTTCCTTTCCTTAATGTCTAGATATTTTTGGTAGAAAGCGAACATGTAATAAGCTTTTTTGAGCATTTGCGCTTGGATCATGAGACAATTACAATCATCGCTAATAGACTAACAAAAGTTGTTATGCTATGTGGTTCTTTATGGGTTGATTCTAACTATCACCATTTGCTACTGCAGGTTCTAACTCAGTTCCTTATATTAGAGACCCTACTTGATGACAGTGTTAACCAAAAGATCAAGCTATATATTGAAAGGGGTGGCTCTCCAATCACGGTGGAGTTGGAGGTCAGATTATTACTCTGGCTCATGTTCTTAGATAATTTTTGCAGCAGTCAGTTGGGACCCTGAGTTGGGACTTTCTTAAGAGTTTGATGGGTAATTGGGCGTCTTGGTTCTGGAAGGCAATTTTTTCATGTTAATATTTTCCAATCTTCTTATGGATAATAAGACTTTAATATGAAGATATCTGACATAATGATTTCATCAAGCAAAGCTAAATTAGCTGGTGATATTATACATAGTCGACTCATGTAATCCAGCAGCAATTTGTGGTCTCTGCTACTGAATTTTTGTTGATTGGATCAGGTTCAGGATTTGCACTCCATAACTCCTGATCACTTTCTTGAAATAAGTGGAGCAGTAATTCATTCTCTCTCTTACCAACAGGTTTGTCTTTCTCTTCTGCCTGAATTGTACTCTTGTTACAGAGTTGCTTGTTGGGTTGCTTGGTTAGGTTGTTCATGTGCACAACTTAATCTGATAACCATTCAATGAAATTGAAATGGAAGGATGTCAGGTCTCGTCAGGGTGGGTAACTGTGATGTTGAGCTTATACTTTATTCAATCTTGGCTTTATTTGGGGGATTTTGTTTATCTTGGAAATTTTTTAGAATCATTCTTCTTCTTATATTTGGATTATGGATTTTATTAACTCATTTGCTGTGCACTTTCATCTGCTTCAGTGACCCCATTTTTTAAGTGTGTCTAAGGTTTAGGGGTTGCTTCGTTTAAGCACTTGCTTCTGTTAATGAATTATCATAAATTAAAACAATAAAAGTAGGTCCGGGTTCGAAACTCACCCCTGTTACTAATAAAAAAAAAGTAGTTGCTTCGACACTCATCTAGGCTAAGGGTTGCCATGTTTTTTGTGCAGAGAATGTCATACTTCTTAGCTAAACCAAAGGGTTTCATTAATTTGTCATGATATGCACTGCACACATTGTTCGAATGCTGGATTTTGCTATACAAAGGTCTTCATGTTTGTTAATTGCTCTGCTATTTAGACGTTTAACAATATTCTTGTTTTGGATTTCTCCTGTAGGCTCGGAATTTTCGGTTTAATTGTGGCCTAGTCTATGTCGCTGAGCCTGGGTATGATTATTAAAGCCCTATTATTTTCTTTTTTGCTTCATACTCTGTTCTTGATCTCTGTTATTGCTGCTGAAAATGTTTTGCCCAATGATGTCAACTAATTTAGGTCTTGCCTAGGTATGCTTGCTTTTCTTGATTAATTTATATTGAAGCTGATGTCATTCTATTCTAGGTGAGATGTTCGACCTGAGGTCTGGAGTTCTTCTGTCTTCTGCAATATTTGAGTTGTGCTCCATAATTTTCATTTTTTGTGTTCATGTATGAACTGAGCTGATGGTCTTACAAATTAGTATCCCGTAGAAACTATAAAGCATTTGTTTGAGTAATGCGCTCAATAGTTACTGTATATCCTTTGTAAATTGCGTGCAGTTCCGTTCCCTTGGCTTGGTTGCATGTGGCGCTTTGTATTTCAAGACAGGTTGTTGCTTGCGATGCAAACACATTTCTGTAATCAGTTTTGGTCATTCATATCTGCAGATATATGCTCTTTAGAGCAGGAGTTCCTCGCCATGCCATCATCAAGAAGTTTGCTGGTGAAGAGATATCATGCTTGAATGAGCTGATATCTGTGGTATCAACTCTGTCTAGGGGGGCTCGTGTGCCTCTTGAATATGTGACCTCCACAGACCGCCATAGAAGAAAGGTATGAAAGAATTGGTGCAGCAACCTCCATTACCTGGGCTTTCTTTGTCAGAATGAACAATTGTTCCTCCTCCCTGTCTGTAGAGTTTGCCAAAAGAAATCTCAGCTGCACATACACATATATAAGACTAAATAATAGCGGTAGTAAAGCTCTATTCAAGTAAAACTTAATGATGAAGATGACGCATCACCTGTGATGGACCGGGACGGCTAAATGGGAGCGTACCGGAAACGCTCCAGGTACGTGGGAACACAAGAAACGGGTGGGGACGTGTCTCCTTTTTTCTTTTTGAAATAATCTGAAGTTTAGACTTGAGAGAAAGGAAACGACACATGAGAGATGAAACAACAATATGAGGATACAACTGTATTTATATTTTCTTTCCTTTGAGCTGAACCCTATAAATTAGTATTCTTTAATGACTAATGTCAGTTTTGGAAACTTTCAATAGCAAACCGTTAAAAAAATTAATGATCAGTAAAAATTTAACGGGTGAAATTTTTTTAATGGTGGATTTTCTTTTATATAATCTCAGCATTAAAAATATAAGTAAAAAAATAAATGAAACAGTAAAAATTTAATATATCTACATTTTTCTCTTGCCGTCCCCACACATTTCTTAAATTTTAAGAATTGCCTTTTTTGCATCCCCGTACCCGTCCCCGTGCAATCTAGTGCATCACAATATAGAGGGCTTTCAAACACTCTTTACGCCACTATACTGACAGACCCAAAACAATCTTCCTTGAAAGTTGTTTGTTCTCATGTTCTCTATGGCTGAAATACTGAACAGATTTTAATAGTTTAGCTTTTTAGGTCCAATTTAGAATTATGGTTTTGGTAGACATGTTGCTGGACAGTGGTTAGTTGAGGGCATGGCAGTATTACCGAAACCTCAAGACTGCAACAAAGTTGGACTTTTAGGATTCTAATTGTAGGTTTCAGGACCTGTCTGGGGACTATAAGGTTGTTGGGCAGTGGTTTATTTAGGGGCCTAAGAGACGCGTTGGAGCTTTTGTTTCATTGTATACGTAGTCATCTTGTATAGGGACATGACCTTAGTACTTATCTTTAATGCATCGTTGCACTTGTTGAGCCCTGAACATTTCATTTTCTCTCTTTATACCGGATATAATTAGAGTTATTGGGTTACTCCCAAAAAAGTATGGATTGTTCTCATTGTTTTTATGTTTTCTGTAGTCTGTACTTGTCACTATTGATCGTCATGAATGGTACGCACTCCCAGTGACATACACTCGTGACGATAGTTCCGGTTTATGGGCAAAAAAACCTGCTTTGCTGCACACCTCTCCTTTGGTATCATCTGCTACCAGTCTTAATGGAGGCGCTGAGACAGCTCTATCCGATTTCATCTCTAGTTGTGGGATTCAGTGTGCAACTGGAAGTCATGATGATGATCTGAAACTGGCTGATCACACTACTAGCATGGAGACATATGGTGAACATTCATCTGACCAAGCGCATTCTAGGGGTGAGACTGATATGAGTAACAAAAAGCGAAAAGTAGAAGAGTGTTCATCTGCTGATGGCATTGTTTGCGCAGACGGCTCCTTGGACCAAACCAGTGAACACCTGAACGATGGAAATGTGGCATCAAGAGTCTCGAGGAGTGCAGTTGTGAGTGATTATGGAGGTGGAAATGTGGCTGCAGCAAATGCTTCGATTGCAGAGCGTGTCATAGAGCCCACTCTAGTAATGTTTGAGGTATTATATGGGCCTGAAGTGTACTGTTTTATTCTTTTTCAGCAGTCTCCCATTCCACTGATCTTTTCCTTTCTCCTATTTACTAACTGTTTATTTGAATGAACTGTAGGATGCCTATGAAGCTGTGAATGCAACTTTATTTTGTATATTCTTTATGTGTTAAGTCTGTATGTCTTGTTGAGGATATTCTTTTAAGCCACTATAGCTTTTCCTTGGGTGTAGTATGCTTGCGTTTGGTTCCTCATATGTATCTCTTGTGTGCACTTGATTTGTACATTCAGGTTCATGTTCCTCCTTCATGTATGCTCGATGGTGTCCATTCTCAGCACTTTTTTGGAACGGGTGTCATCATTCATCATTCTCAAAACATGGGATTGGTTGTAGTTGATAAAAACACTGTTGCAATATCTTCATCTGATGTGATGCTTTCTTTTGCCGCATTTCCAGTCGAAATTCCAGGAGAGGTAACATGCTGTACATTTATATTTTGTTGAGTCAGATGCTGTTTTCTCATTTTTGTTATTTGCTGCAGGTCGTGTTTCTTCACCCTGTTCATAATTATGCTATTATTGCATATGATCCTTTGGCACTAGGGGCTGCAGGAGCATCCATGGTCCGTGCTGCTGAACTACTTCCTGGTATGAAGTTTCTCCTTTTGACCTATTTCTGATCTGTCTGAGGGGTTGTGCTGTGCTGTCTTATGTTCCATTGGGCCTGTATATAGTAGCATGGATAAGAACTACTAGATAGAAAGCTGAAGTGTAATCAAGTGTTTGTGGTAATAATTCCCAGTCTCTTTAAAAATTGGATAATTTTGGTCTTGTTTATAGCGTATGATTTCCCATGTATGCATAGAATATTTTTCTTTAAGGCCTTGTTTGGTTTAGATGCTGTTATGAGTATCAGTTTTGTTTTCAGAATAATGAGAAACAACAAAAAAACTTGCTTGGTTCAGTTTCTGTTCATAGAAAACAAGCAACAGTTTTCTGAAATTTGTTTGTTACTGGAACTGCTTCAGATTTTCGGCTTTTATTTTGAAAATTTCTGAAACGGGTAACTGAAACTAGTTTGTTTCAGTTATCTGAAATTTTGATAAACAAAAATTGATTTTGCTTTTTATTTTCTGTTTTCACTTTTTAATTATTTCTTGAATTATGACCAAAAACTCAATATTTGTTCTCTTTTTGTTTCCTATTTTTGGTTTTTGTTTTTTTGTTAAATTTTGTGCAGCTCGTTTCTATATTTGGTGTTTTTTAATTTTAGGTTTCTTAGTAATGACCAAATGAACCCTAACATGTTATTAATGCTACAATTATCCAACAGAACCTGCACTTCGTCGTGGAGATACTGTTCATTTGATTGGATTAAGTAGGAGTCTGCAGGCAACATCAAGAAAATCTATTGTTACAAATCCATGTGCTGCCCTGAATATCGGGTCAGCTGATTGTCCGCGATACAGAGCCATTAATATGGAAGTCATTGACTTGATACAGGTTATATGGCTGACTGTGTTTTGATTTATCCATAAATTGTAATGCCGGTCATTTTAATTTTGAGAAGTTAGTTTAATCATCCTAGTGAATCATTCGTCATGCAGATTTTGGTAGCACCTTTTCTGGTTTATTGACTGATGAGTTAGGCAGAGTTCAAGCCATATGGGGGAGCTTTTCCGCGCAGGTAATAATCTTTGACTTGTGTTGAAGGATTTTTAGCTTATTGTGAAATATTGACCCTCATATTTGTCTCTTGCAGCTGAAATATGGTTCAAGTTCATCCGAGGATCATCAATTTGTCAGAGGTATTCCTATATATGCAATCAGTCAAGTGCTCGACAAAATTCTATCTGGTTCAAAAGGTCATCCCCATCCCCCCTTCCCGTTATAAACGTATCAAAAGACCCATGCCACTTCTGAGAATGTTGGAGGTTGAGTTGTACCCTACTCTGCTTTCAAAGGCGAGAAGTTTTGGGCTTTACGATGAATGGGTCCAAGTAATATATTGCATCCTTTTACTTACTAGATTCATGTCATTCACTGCCCACATCTGGTATAAAAATCATGAAAGAAAGGAAGTGGTGACAATCGGAGTTTGATGATATTGCAAATACTACGGCAATATAGTTATCCTGAACTGATTTACAGCCTTCATAGTTTCTCGAGAGCTGTATTAAATGTCATTCTAAATATATCTCTGCAGGCTCTTGTTAAGAGAGACCCAATGAGAAGGCAAGTCTTACGGGTCAAGGCTGTTTGGCTGGGTCAAAAGCAGAGAATATTTTGGAACAAGGTGATATGGTACTGGCGATAATAAAGAACCTGTCACTTGTTTCCGTGACATTGAAAATGCTTGTCAAACTTAGACGAGGATGATGAAAGTGAGGGAAGCTGCATTTGACTATATTCCGACAGTTAGGCATCACAAAGAGTGATTTATCAGTAGACGTCCTTCACGATCTTGTCTTTCTGAACCTTTCAGACTATATTTCCTTTCTACATTTACGATGAGGTAGGATAGAAACTCATCTTATTGATCCAGCAGGGGCGTGAAATAGAAGTTGTGGTCGGAACAGATGTAAGAGATGGCAACGGGACAGTACGGGTTATAAACTGGTGTGGATGTATTGTTTCAAGACCCTCATCCAGCGGTTAGAGCTCTTGGTTTTCTTCCTGATGAAGGTCATGGGGTTTACGTGGCCAGGTAACAGGAATTATTGTTTGCGGAGGTAATAGAATAGGAGTACTGAATGTGCTAGAATGTTTTGCAACTTGCAAACATTACATTTAAAAAGGCATAGAAAAGATTTCCATGGATTCTAGCTTACTCATCATCAGCGAAGTAGTCTCGCATTAAGGATATGATGACGGAAATCTAGTATCTAGATACGTGTTCTTAGTCCTTAGGAAAATGATCGCAGTTCTCGGGTATTTGCACGCACTGGATATTTTGTATCTTTTGTTGCAGTCACAGAAACTTAGTCATAGATCATTGGATTGCAGATGGTGCCATGGAAGTCCTGTACACAGATATGGCTTGTATGCTCTGCAGTGGATAGTTGAAGTCATGGAAAACCTACACCTGACCTAGATGCTTTTGTCAATGTCACGAAGGTGGTATTACGAGCTCTTCTTTTGTTTACATGTAGTCATACTATTCTCCTCTCAGGAACTTTGTCTTTTATGCTTTTAAAATTAGAGATTCAGTCGAAACCTTGACTGTATCTCACTATAAATTTTGTAGGAGTTGACAATGGAGAATTCGCTCGTGTGAGAACAATTCACCTGAATGGGAACCAAGGGTGCTGACACTCAAGCAAGATCTTCATTATTGGCCTACATGGGAGCTAAGATTTGACCTAATACAGCCTGTGGTACCGAAAAACAATTAAATCATTAGATTCTGCTATTGCTTAGTTGATTTTACCCTCTGGACAAGACCTCCCATTGGAACATTGAAAGAGGAAAGGACATGGTGACCATAACGCATACCATAACCCTAATTATTCTTCTGCTCCGCGTTTGGGGGCAGTCTTTGCTCAGATTGGTTTCTGGGCAGGATTCCATAGAAGAGATTGGGTGTGATCACGATGGGGAGTATGACTCCTAACCGGTGCCCCTTACGTTAATTCTTAGGGCTGTTTGCAGTGCCTATAATTATTACGAATCATGTTGTACAAATATGTTGTGCTAGTGTAGGATTTGTCCTATAGAAAGTAGGCTAGGTATTGGTTTTTGCTGGTTGTACATTTGGTACTTGGTGGTCCTGCTTCCTTTTTTTGACGCATGTAATGGTTAAAACGTAAAAAGCTCAATGCGCCGGGTCGTTGCCGCGACCGTCTCTCTGCGCGTTCTTGTACATTCCTCCTTTCTCACGCTCATTTCCACTCTCCCCCAGATATGCATTTGCTTTTTCATATATTGAGATTTGAGACCCACCCTAGATTGAACTTGCGCTAATATTTTCTATAATCATTCATCGAGGTGAGGGACAGAAATGAGATAAAAGATTGTTAGAGCATCATTTCTCTAATTTGCGTCACTAAGAAATAAAAATTGGGGAGGAATTCTCCTACTTCCACTAAAAGAAATTATATTGGGCTTTATCACTATAATAATGCAAATATAAAAAATTCTTACGAGAATTTTACCATATACCCTCAGAGGGTTTTAGCAAATTTGACTTAACATTTTTGAGTTTGTAACCTATTATCTAAGGTTTCAGTTTATAATGAGATACCATGTTCAAGTTTTATATTTTAATTGTACCCTCATATTATATGTCCTTGCAATAAGTTAAACAAAAACAAATTTAAAATATATAAAAATCATATAAATTGAAAGATTATTTTATCAAATTATAAAATAAAAGAGCAACTAATTAACATTTTAAAAATAAATATAACTAAATATTTCAAAATATAATTTTAAAAATACATATAACTTGTTAAAAATCACACAATTTCGATTTATTACAATGGATGACATAAATAATTAGTTTTTATGAAATATAATTTTTTAAATGTAATTATTATATATTTTTCACTCTCTTTTATATTATATTTGACGAATTGTTATACATTTTTTTATTTTTTATATCATCTGTTAGTAATCATGTGATATTTTAACAATTTATGAGTATTTTTTAAGTTATCATTTTGGGAAGATTCACAATATGAGTTTGTAATTCACGGTGTATCCCTTTTTGAAAGTTGTCCCTAATATGTCACGATTTGAGTTTGAAATTGACAAAATGCCACCGTCGGGTGACAGATGTTAAATTCACAGTTAACCCTCTCTGGACAAAGACCATTATGTCTCTGACAGAAAGTTTGGTTAATAAAAAAACAATTAATGACATTAGTTCGATTGTGTAACAATTACTTTTTTTAAAACAATTTTTAAAGTTTACAATATGCCACTATTTAAGTTTTTAAATAGTCGTTACACAGTCGAACCAATGCCATTAATTTTTTTAAAAAAAGAAATTCAAATTTTCATGAGGGGGCATAATGGTCATTGTCCAGAGAGGGTTAATGACGAATTAACATCCGTCACCTGATAGTGGCTTTTGTGAATTTCAAACTCAAATCGTTGCATATTAGGGACAACTTTCTAAAAATAGGTATATTATGAATTACAAACTCAAATGGTGGTGAATTTTTCGAATAATTTTTTATTATTTATTCATTAATCATCGTTGAGGCTTTTTAAAATAAACAATATGTTTCGAAAACTATATGCATCAAATCAACTTCAACTTTATAATCTTTTTTTCCCAGTGCAGTTTTTCAGCTAATGTGCAATTGAGATTTAGGATTTTAAAAGTGAGGGGTTTATCAATTTTGAAATATGGGTTAAGGTACGTTTTTGGAATGTAAAATTTAAAGTGTGAAGATTTAGTTAATAGCAGTGAATGCTCTTTCTCGTGTCATGTACTTAATGTGGCGTAAGTTTTTACTTGTTGGACAAATCCAATTGATCTAAGTGATATACATTTATCTGTCAATATGGTATGGGATTGGTAAAATTAAAATTGATAAATAATAACCCACTCAGTCTTTAATAAGTTACTTCATTAGACTGAATCAAATGAAATTTGATTCAATAATCGAATTACGTGAAATTATTTTTATGTTCATCAAATAAATGAAAATTACCAAAATAAAATAAATCAACTAATTACAAATTTTATTTATTTGTACATACTATACTAGAATAATTATTTTAAAAAATTGATGATTCATTCAATTGGAACTTTCTTTCTGTAATTGAAAATCAAACTGAAAATTTCTTTTAACCTAATAAATGAAATCAATTTTTTTAGTTAAACAATATGAAAAATATTCAGTTTTTCAAAATGGTTAATATGGGTATCCCTAGTTCTTAGTTATCGAGCTCAGCCCAAAATGATTTCGACCTATAGGTTTTGAACAATTATATTATTTGACCTTGACGTAATACAGATAAGCTATCTATATAAATGAAAAAATTGTGACCACTCTTTAAACTGGTTTAACCCAAGTTCTTAACTTTATATAGTATGATGATTTTTAATTATAGACTATATATGCACATATTCTATATAATGATTTTCATATATGTAAACTAAATACTTAGATTTATACATATGTTCACGTATTAGAACGCTTTTTTTTTTTTAACAAATACACAAAATGGGAGGGTCAGGCTGGACATTAACAATGAAATTAAAGTTAGACTTGAATATCAAAACATGAGGGCATAGATATTGGCAAAATAGTTACTCATGTCATGGCTCGACCTGCACTTGGCTCGTCTGCTTGAATTATCATCATGTTTTATACTGTCCATCCATATAAACATTAAAAGTTTCATCTATAGTGAGTTAAAATCAGTTATCTAAGATAAGATTTTTACCTATACGGAGGCTTGGTTATGCAAACAAATGAAAAAGCTTGCATGTTGCATCATATGAACTTTAGAATCTGAAATCAAAGAGAAAATTAAGAATAGAGAAATTAAGATGAAGGCAGAAGTAGAGTGGTGCGTTTTATGATAATTTATCAACGCAAATTCTGGGCTACACCTCACTGTAGCCAGTGATAGCTACATCCAGGTACGCGCTCTGACTTTTTTTTCTTTTATTATTTCATAACGCCCGCGATGATTTTTTTTCTTTTGTTTTTTTATTTTTTTAAGATTTCAGAACACGCAACCGTGTATTCCTTTTTTTCTATTTTTTTTAAAAAGATTTTTTTTTTTCCTTTTTATCATAAAACCTTAAAATTATTGTAACTTTTAATATATAGATCCAAAATGAAAAAAATTATATCATTGTTCCTATAAATTCAAGCTCTTTAAAATAAGACCAATCATGGATATGTTTTGACTTTTTTTAACTTTCCTAGGGTGGTTTTAGGGTGTTTTGGGGTAGGGTAATCTGTTTGGAACGACCCTAAACCCACTACTGCAAACCCTAAAAATGCCTTCAACATTTTTAGCTATCCTAGGGTAGTTTTGGGGTGTTTTTTTTTTTTTTTTTGGGGGTGGGGGGGGTAGGGTAATCTATTTGAAACCCTTTCTATACTTTACATTGTAGCAACTACCTCGATAGTTTTTAGGGTTTGTGGTCACGGGTTTAGGGTCGTTAGACCCTTACCCCCCACTACAAACTCTAAAAATGCCTTTGACGTTTTTTAGCTTTCCTAGGGTGGGTTTTAGGGGGTGTGGGGTTAGGGTAATCTATTTGGAAGGTTATATACTTTAATGTGAGAATGTACATATTTTAATGTGAGAATGTACATGTTTTAATGTGACGATGTACATGTTCAAATGTGAGAATATACATGTTCAATTATGAGAATGTATATGTTTTAATGAACATCTGTACATGTTTGTATGACTGTCTGTACAAGTGTTCTTCCTTATATGTACACTGTTTTAATTTAAGGCTGTACATATTTAATTATCCGTACAGGTTTATATGACTATATATGTTTTTAATGCGAGGATGTACATGTTTTTACGTGAGGATGTACATGTTTTAGTGAACATTTGTACAGGTTTGTATGACCATCTGTACAAGTTTTCTTTTACGTTTTGTGCACTATACATGTAAAACTAATTTTTTTAAAGTTGTCAAATATATTCATGACTGGTCTTGTTTTGAAGAGCTTGAATTTGGATGAACAATGATAAAATATTTTTTCATTATGGACTTATATATATATATTAAAAGTTATAACAATTTAAAGTTTTTGTGATAAAAAAGAAAAAAAAATGCAAAAAAAAAAAATACAAAACACTCACTCGTGCTCGGTCCCTCCCGTTCTCCTCTTGTATGTAGCTAGATGCGTACAGTAGGCTGTAGCCAAGACGTACTGATTTATCAATGATATTTTGTGTGATTTCTCTACAATTTTTAACCGTAATATTATGTTGGCACCTTTGACTACTTATCCGTCAGTTTTGCCGCTTGATTTCTCTAATATATATCTAGTCTCTTTAACTTCAATTCCTACAGTTTGTATCATGTAAATTTGTACCTCTATAGTTGTTCGGCATTGTTGAACTGTTTGATTAAGGAGTATTTACCATAGATATTTAATTTCATCTCATGTAACTTTTAAAAGTTCATCGATGGACAATGTAAAATACTATCTCTCATAATTTGACATATTTAAGTTTTGAAAATTGAATTTACAGGTTGGAATATTGAGATATTAGCAGTATTATCAATATAAGTAGATAAGAAGCATGCCCCAAGATTGTAATTTAGGGAAATCTGGAAAATCTTTGTTATTTATCTTTCATAACAACTTTCAGTTACAAGATCTTTTATCTTCAAATTATTAAAAGCAATTAGGGTTATAATTCATAAATACATATATTGAATACAAGAAGGCTACAACCTCTTTGACATAAATAAAATACTTTACAAACTAAATTCTAATATGGTATCAAGAACACATGAAGGTTGATCCTTGTTCTGTCTATTGGCATACATGGCAGACGAAACAAACAAAGGAAAGAAAGATTCTAGCTTATCTTTTACAGCTTGCACCACCATTGATGTCAACTATCTCATTTATGTCCATGCCGTAGAGAATCCGGGGTTATGCCTCGTACCAAAATTAATGGCTTAGGATTTCTTGGATAGAGATTCGATATGGTGACGGCCCTTAAATCCAAAAATAAATTTGGATTCATCACAGGCAAGGTCAAGAAGCCAGATGAGGGAGACGCCATTCGCTATGCAGCTTGGGAGAGAGCAAATTCTCTCGTTGTATCGTGGCTCAACAACGCTCTCGGTGCTGAAGTTGTTGGAAGTGTTCGGTTCCTTGATGACCCAAAAGAAATTTGGGATTCTCTGAACACCCGCTATCAGTATAGCAATCTTGCAGTGATACACTCCTTGAAGTGAGATATGGGAGAAGTCAAACAAGGTGAAGAATCAGTTGCAAAATACTTCAATAAACTGAAGAGAATATGGGGAGAATTGGCAAGCAAGACCACCGCAGAGATGTTCTAGCAATCAGTGTACTCGTGACATAAACAAGTCAATAAAGAGAGCGATTGAAGAAGATAAGTTGATTCATTTTTTAATGGGATTGAATCAAAACTACTTATCTATTCGAGGGCAGATTTTGGCGATACAGAATCCACCGAGCTTGGAGAAAGCGTTCTCCTTGGTTGTTCAGGAAGAAGAACAGAGGGGTGGAAACAATTGAAAAGAAGACGCGATTCTTTTTTACAACAGCCACAGACCTGCACACACAGAAATCTCCAAACCCTACCCTAGCAGCAAAATTGACTTTGACAGGAAGAAAATCAGTTGCACTCATTGCAAAAGAATGGACACAGTTACGAAAACTATTTTCAAAGGCAACGATGTAAACACTGTAAGAAAGTCGGCCACCTCGTAGGCGACTGTTATCACCTCCATGGGAGGGAAAATGTTCTAGCTCGGAGGAAGAAAAGCTACGCGAACGGTGCAGACAGAAGAACAAACAAATCAGTAGAATCAAGAGGACGGGTTCACACCCAAGCGAATTCAACAAATCACAGAGTTGATTTGTAGCGCGAGTTCAGGAACAAAATCAGAAGATCTAAGTTTCACTATTTTTCAGGTAAATCATCTTACCGTGATAATTATTGTCTCCCAAGTTTGCACAATATGCTCGACGGAGAATGGATAATACATTCGGGTCGACAGATCACATATCAGGGGTAAAAACTTACTTTGAAAATTTGAAGAACTTGCGTACTGGAAAAACGATTATTCTACCAGACTTAGGGATGTCAATCTTGACACGAACCCGAAATCTGACCCGAAACTGACACGCTAAAACATGGGTTTGGGTTAGAATTTTCAACCCAAAAACAATTTTGGTCGGGTTCAGGTTGGGTTGCTAAAACCCGGGTTGGTTTTGGGTTTGAGCTGCCGACCCGATTTCAACCCGCAACCCGAAAACATTTTTAAAAAAGAAAATATAAATTCTTGTAGTTATGCGACATAACTTTGAATATATCAATCATGTATCCATTTATGTTTGATGGTTTCATATGTTATGTTATATTGTCTTGGTGATTTGTATATAATTTGTATTGATAGTACAATATTTCTAATTTTGGGTTGATTTTGAGTCGATTTCAGGTGTCGGGTCGGTTTCGGGTTTATTTCAGGCACCAGGTTGGTTTCGGGTTGACATAACATAATCCGTTTCGGGTTTGAGTCGGTTTCGGGTTGAGGTGAAACATGAGTAGGTCGGGTTTGGGTTGAAGTCAACCCGACCCAAAACCAAAATTGACAACTCTAACCAGACGGGACGCCACACAGCGTGAATTTGGTCAGAAATGTGAGATTTGGGAAAAAATTATGGTTGAAAGGAGTTTTATTCAGCCTGATTTCAAGTTCAGTTTAATCTCTGTGAAACGATTGACGGAGGATTTGAATTATGCCCTAGTTTTGACAGTGATTCTTGCTCTCTTCAGGACCTCTCTACAGGGATGACTAAGCGTTTCGGGCATGGCTTCAATGGGCTTTACATGATGTATCGACCAGTTGAAGCCGCCAAATCACTTTTGGCTGAACCAGCTTGTCGCAAGCGGATTCCAGTACAAGGTCAAAATTGTGCTTGGATTCAGCTTGTAATGATACTACAGATTTTGCAGTGGGTTTAACTTCTTTTATAAATCCTAGAGCAAGAGATGTTCACGTTCGACTTGGGCATGTTCCACTAAAAAAATTGGTTACAATGGGTTTAATAAAGCAATAAGATTTTCATTATGATTATGCTTGCGATGTGTGTTACAAGAGTAGAGCACAAAGATTACTGTTTTGACTCATTCATTAAACTAAAAGGGCTTTTGAGATGATACATGTTGATGTGTGGGGCCCTTTCAAAGTTGAAACTCATAATGGTTACAAGCACTTTGTTTGTTTTGTCGATAATTTCACCAGAACAACATGGGTACATCTTATAAAACAGAAAAGTGCAGCTTTAAACAGTCGTTAGTTTCATCAATATGATAGAGCATCAGTTTGAGACTAAAATCAAAGTAGTTAGAACAGACAACATGAAAGGCTTGAAGTTCTAATGAAGGAAAACTTTTCTTCTTAAAAAGGACCACATGTGCATATACACCTCAACAAATGTAGTGGTTGAAAGAAAACAAAGATACTTGCTTGAACTGCTAGGGCGTTGTACTTTCAGTCTGGTATTCTCCTTGCTTAATGGGGAGAGTGTGTTTTCATGCCACCTATCTGATCACAGACTTCCAATGAAATACCCCGTAATTAAAAACAGTGATTCATTAGGCTAATTATATTTTTAAAGGCTTAATTACACTTAAATATATACGAGGGAACAAATCCCGAAGAAAACGGACCTTTAAAATGGGTAAGGCATAAACGAACCTTAAAGCACGTTTTTCGAGGAAACCGGGAAAACGCAACCTTAAGTGGGTCAAACAGACTCGTAACAATTTTGGTCAACTAAATAGTCACTATTAAATATTAGTGGAGCTTTAGAACCAATAAAATTAATTAAACGAGAAAAATTCCGGAAAACGGGTACCGGTTAGTAAAAACTGTAACAACTGGGAAGTTGTGGGGTGAGAATGCAAATAAAGAACTTAGTGTGTCCACTTTGTAAATAAAAAGCAAAAATTTGAGTGTGTGTGAGTGTGGGATCGAGAGCCCCTCCTCTCTCACACTCTCTTTATTCTCTCTTATGTGCTAAAAGACAAAGGGAATAATTAAAAGCAAAAATCACTCTCTCTCCTCACTCCCCTCTCCCTCTCACCATCCTCCTCCCTCTCTTCTCTTTCTCTATTCTCTTCTACCTTGCGATGTCAATGGCGATTTGTGAGCCCCCATACAGCCCCACCTTCTCTCCTCTCTTTGAACACTCAAATCTTCTCCAAACTCAACAAAAATTATACCATTGGAATCCCCTCGCAAAGGAGAACATTTTCATCCTTTCAAAAATCGAAAACGACCACTTTCATTTCAGTGGGTATTCTCCATTTGAAGATTCAAGTCCACCATTAGAAGCACCTTCACCTCCTGTCATTTTGAGGTAAAAATATTCTTGAAAACCTATCTTTTCTAGCCTTATATACAAAACGAAAATTCAAATGAGTCTTGTTTTACTCCTTGCATTCCAGCCGATTTTGGCTACTCATTGGGCTAGGAATCTTGTTCATTTGCTAGACAAGAACTCCACACATTGGTTGGAAGGTAATACTCTTTTTCTAAACCCTAAAACATCTAAATTCTAGGGTTAGTTAAAGTTAAGGTGCTAAACTAGTATGGATATGTATGTTGCTGTAGCATTGCCATTCTTGAACAAAAACCGAGAACAAGGGAGAAGGAAAGAAAAGAAGAGAAGGAAAGGAAAGAAAGAGAAAACTAGCAAGTCAAGGTAATGCTCCTACCTTGGGTTAGTTTGTGTGTTGCATTGTAACAGATTTTTAAGTATCTAACAATGTGGAATGTGTGTAGTATGAGTAGTAATAATGTATTGGAGAAAAGAATGTAACAGTTTTTGAAGTTTTAAATGAGTTTTAAAAGCTTGGGAAAACATTGGGTATTGATTGAGTATGTGCAGGAATTTATGTTGTTGTAGTAGTGTTGGAATGTGTATAAGAAGTGTGTGTAAACAGGTGGTGAGGATATGAATATGTGAGCTGAAATAATGTGTGGAGAATGTTAAAATATAGGGGAGACTATGTCAAATTTTATCTAGGAATTTGAGGACTTGAATGTCAAGATGAGAAAACAACCTAGGTAGTGACTAGGTGTATGTGGAGAGTGCAATGGGAGTAGTTTAATGCCTTGAAACAGATTTGGGAAAAGTTGGTTAATGGGATGTAACTAGAAGTGAACTAGTGTATTAAGATGCTAAGAGTAGCATTAGTTGAGAGAGTAATGAAGGGTAAAGGATAGGTTAAAAATCTGTAGCATAATGTGGAAAACCAAAATCTGTAGCATTAGTGTGAGGAAACTAGTATAAGTGTTGAAATGAAAGAGGAAAAATGTGTAAGTATGACTAGGATTGAGTAATGTATTTGGAGAATGGATTAAGGTATTTTAGGAGGCCTAAATGGCATTATATCATGTGGGGTTACATGTAGGAAGGTTGGGGAAGAGATGGGCAAGAAAGGAATTGAAAAACAAAGCCTGTAGCAGTGTTCTGCTACTGTCCGACCCACAGCCTGGATCGGACGCTGGGTCGGACAAGGCTTAAGTAACAAAATAAAACATTCTGGAACGGTCCGACCCAGGAGCCGTGAGTCGGACATGGGTCGGACAGGCAAAAAAAACTGTTGTCGAAGTTTCTGACTCCGTCCGACCCAGAGGTGAGTCGGACGTGGGTCGGACGCCACTTGGACAACAGAGCTGAACTTTCTGGAATGGTCCGACCCAGGGCGTGAGTCGGACATGGGTCGGACGGCAAAAAAATTATGTGTCGAAGTTTCTGACTTCGTCCGACCCAGAGGTTGGGTCGGACATGGGTCGGACATAGCTTGGACAACAGGACCGGAACTTTCTGTAATGGTCCGACCCAGAGGTGTATGGGTCCGACAGAACAGTGCTGGGTCGGACGGATGAATTTCAGAGAACGAAAACTTACTGGAATGGTCCGACCCAGATGTTGGGTCGGACGGTGGGTCGGACGGCCCAAACATAGACAAAAAAAATGTCTTTATAATATGACTGCAGTAATCATATGTATGTATATATATATGCCTATACACATGTAAGCATATATATGTAGTAATACACCATTAATGAAGTAGTAAGAGTAAGAAAGTAAGTAAATGAGTAAGGAAACAAGTTAAGAAGTAGTAAAGAAAAGAATGGTTTTGTAACCAAGCAAGAAAGTAATGAAGTAGTAAGTAATGTTAAAAGTATCAATGAAGGAGTAAGTTAGATTAATCATAGATCATTAATCGTACACTCCATGTATGTATAGGAATCAAATAGTTGATCTCCAAGGAACCGGTAGTGCGAATACGACGGTGTACGGTATGATTTCTTCATGCCCTGTATCCTAACTTGGTTACCCCGATTTGTGTGCTTATGTGATCACCAATAAGATAAATGCACGAATCGGACTTATATTGCACTTAATTGTGTTTGAACTATATTGTTCTTGTTATCTTCTTGAACAATAGTTTGTATAATTCATGAAATGTATGAATGAGAATGAAGTGTATGTGTAAGTATGAGTACTTGTGTATTGTATTGGTGTATGGAAAGAAAGTATGGACTTCTACTAATTCCTAACGAACTAACTCCTAACATGAGTAATGAGTATAATGGAATGAGTAGAAGCCCGATATAGTTTCGGCCACGCGTGAGGATAAGGAGACACAAGAGGTTGGATCCGAATCCTGGCTATAATCTTTTCCTTGGACCAATTCCCTTGAATGGGTAGCATCCTGGATTAGTGGGCCACCCTAAAGCCCGGTGGTGGGATGTAGTAATCCCTGCCCGGAGGTCATACCGACTTAACTGGAAGTAAAGTATGTAAGAAGTAAGTATTGTATTTGTATTGGTCTTGACTATTGTAAGTCATTGACCCGGAGTAAAAGTATTGAACACCCGATTAACCCGGGTGTGTAATGAGGCTAACAAGA
Organism: Limonium bicolor; assembly: GCA_023374045.1. Classification (NCBI taxonomy): domain Eukaryota; kingdom Viridiplantae; phylum Streptophyta; class Magnoliopsida; order Caryophyllales; family Plumbaginaceae; genus Limonium; species Limonium bicolor. Next base: position 138,015,100 of record CM041781.1, read on the forward strand.
CCTTTGTATGTATTGGAGAATTGTATCTCCGTAATGCGGTGAGTATGGTAAGTATGAAGGATGACTTGTATTGTACTTCTTGTATGTATTGTATGTATGTATGCTTGGTGAAATGAATGTATTGAATTGTATTGTAATAAGCATGTATGTATGTATGAATGAAACGAACCGCATGTATTCGACCAATTAGTTGGCGTACCCTCGCTAGTACGCGGGGTATGCGGTTATCATATCAGCGTAAGCTGACCCCCTCGGGGGAATGTTTTTACTCCACAGGTACCCGCGAGGCGTGACGGTAGGTAAGGACGGATGTGATTCTTTTGGTAGTTAGTAGGATTGGGATGGTGTACCGAGTTGTACACGGCTAAGGCCTTTTTGAGTAGCCGGTGTACCATGTGGTACACCTTTTTGGATAATGAATTCATAATTGGATAGTAAGGAGAGGATGTATAAACTCTTCATTTTGGGAAGTAGTCTTGGAATGTAATTCAAATATTCAGTATACTCGGTAATCAAATGTAAGTAAGTATTTGGTATTGTAAAGTAAGTAGTATGTATGTATTTCATTCTAATCATCAGACCGAAACGGTAAGTAGTAGTAGCCTTGTTAACCTTGGAGGGTTAACGGCGTTGTATCACCCGCCGGGAGTAAGTAAGTATTCCGCTGCGAGAAGGGTAAGTATGGGATTGATTAGAGGATAATGGAAGGATTAGCGGTTGGGGTGTTACAAAAAGTGGTATCAGAGCGAAGTCTCGCTCTGATGATTAGAATCCTAAGTGTAGTGATTACCGAGTTAGGATTTCAACCGTCTTAAGACGGATATTTAGAAACCTAACTAGGAACTACCGTTGTTAACAACGGATACCCTTAACGTCTGCAAAGACGATACCATTGTTTGAATCAAGACCATGAGGTCGTAGTATCATGACATCTAATGTAATCCACACTTGTTCAGATGTCAGGACGAGGTCCAGGTCGTCCCAGAGGAGGGACTAATGACGGACCAAGCGCGCAGACGATAGCTGAAATCGTCGCCGCCACGGTAGCACAGATGCTACCGGATGTAATCACTGCTGTACAACAAACACACAAACTCAGCAGCAGCAACAACACAGCAACAACCCGACCCGCCTCAACCCCGTGAGACCAATTGGGTAAAAGCAGTCGCCGACCTTCGACCTCCATGCTTTAGAGGCGAGAGCGACCCCGCCAAGCTCGAGGCTTATCTCTCTGAGATGGAGACGGCCTTCGAGACACTTGAGACTCCCGCTGGAGTTCGAGTGAGGATAGCTGCGTACTACCTCAAAGACGCGGCTATGGACTGGTGGAAGCTCGTTAAGGCCGAGCACGTAGCAGACCCTGCATTCGGATGGGAAGCATTCACCTCTCTCCTCCGATCTAAGTATTACCCCGAGCATGTCAAGACCAAGAAAAGGCTTGAGCTCGATGCACTGAAAATGACCGAGAAGATGACGGTTGATGAATATTACCGCACCTTCACCTCTCTTCTCAGACTTCTACCCGACCTTGGGTATACCGGCCAAGTCTTGGTCGACCGCTTCTACGGCGGATTGAGCCATCGACTCCGGTATGGCATGGGCTTCACACGGTTTACCTCCCTTCAGGTAAACAAGTTGAACCCTTAAAAGCCATGAGTAATGTGAATTAGTATTCCCGTATGTAAGTGTAACCTAATGCCTAAGTAATTCAGGAGTGTTACCACGCTGCATCTCGAGTTGAGATCACCTGCCAGCTAAGAGATGAGGAGCAAGCGCTGAAGCGCAAGGTGAGCAGCAAAGGTAACCCCTCCGATGATCAAAACCAATCCAAACCTTGGAAGAAGAGGAAGGGGAAGCATTCCCATCAGAAGAACACTTCCGGAGACGGCGGTGCCCACACTGAGAAGGGCAAGGCAGCTGAACCGTTACAGATTGCCTACACCGCACCAGTGGCAGCGAAGCCACTGAGGTCTCAGCCAGCCCTACAGGGGTAAGAACCCGAAACCGAATTAGTACACTTGTGAATTTGTATGTATATGAGTATTGTAAGTATACCGAACCTTGCTAACTTGGAAGCTATAGGTTCTGGATTTGGCCAAGGAAAGAACCAATCTGATGGCCGCAGCTACATCTGCCGTAACTGCAACAAGGATCATCCCGGCACAGATTGCCAAGGAAGGGAGATCCGCTGCTTCACTTGTCAGAAACCGGGCCACCCGCCAATGCATGCCCCAGAAAACTCTAAGCCCAAGGGCAACTACCAGGGCTACAAGCAGCGTGAGGGCAAGGAGGTTGCATCTGGCGATGCTCATGCCCAGCACACCTCGCAGGGACAGGGTCCCGAGGTCCGCAGAAGGGCGCACCGCAGAGGCAGCCGGCCTTACACATCATAGACCGTGACGGGACCGGGACTAAGTCCGGCCCAGGTAATAACTGAAACCTTTAATCCTTGAAGAGCATGACTAAGTATTAAAGTAATTGTATGAATGGAGTATGAATGCGTAAGTACTTGAAGTATGAAATTGAGCATGAGTAAGTAACATGGAAGTATGTATTGAGCATGAAATGAATTAGTAAGCCTAGAACTCACACTAGATGTGATTACCACCTTAGGGAAATTCCTTATCTGTTACCCATACCTTCGAACTCACCTCATGAAGAGACCGACATCGCCACTCACCACTTCAACAACAATCAGTGTCAGGTCATCCGCCCAGGTATGATCTTATTAAAAGGATACCTGACACCGAAGCACAAGTTTCAATCATCCGACGATGCAACGAGTTAGGAATGGGTCCAGGAGGATTTTATACACACCGAATTCCCCGGTGGAGCTACAATGAAGCTGAAAATGATGTGCTTGGGAAAGGACTGGAACCCTTATACCAAGACATACCAAACAACGCGAGCAGGAGACGGAGCAACACCTCCAGCAATACCCCCAGAATTCCAAATGCTTGTCACACAAGCTGTAGAAATTGCACAACAATGTGAAGATGAACCAATCCCTGCACTTGAAGCAGACCTATGTATTGTCAACTTCTATGAAAAAGAAGGACGACTTGGCTTACACCAAGACAAGGACGAGACAGCGGAATCTCTTGAACTAGGAGTGCCCGTAGTGTCTTGGTCCATTGGTGATGACGCCGTATTTTTGTATAGCGAGCAGAAGCGTGTGGACCTCGCAGAGAAATTGGTATTGAGATCAGGAGATGTCCTAATCATGGGTGGAAAATCAAGGTTGCTGTATCACGGGATCCAGAAGATCAAGTTGAATACGGCACCACCGGCAATAATCAATGCCACACACATGAAACCAGGACGCCTGAACCTTACCTTTAGAAAGTATTAATCTTGTAGTAGCATGTAATCCAGTAGTAACGTGTATTAGAGACACAGTATGTATGATGGTTGGTTATTCAATAAAAGCAGTGTTGGTTATTAAATTCCACTTGCGTTCCACCATCTTTACTTATAATCTCATGAATCAATAGGGTTGTGGACTCGGTACCGAAGGTAACCTGAGCATCCTCACCGAAGAACAAGCCGGCAAAAGCGGCACCATTCTAACGGGAACATTCCCAGTAAACGGCATCGAAGCCTCAGTATTATTCGACTCCGGCGCCTCTCACACCTTTGTATCGCCATCATTCGCTACAAGGTTGGGGCTAGACGCAGATGAGCTACCAAATTTCTTGGTTACTCTCCCGTCGAAGGAGCGGGTAAAATGTACTAAGTATTACCACACCGCCACCATTCAAATCAAAGGTGAAGCGTTTCCCATTTCCTTCATTGAATTCAACGGATTGGGATTCGACTTGATAATTGGAATGAACTGGTTGGAGCGGCACAAGGGACGGATCCTATGCGCCGAGCACCGATTGCTGCTCAAGAGTCCATCTGGGGTCACTGTTTCATACCGCCAGAGACCGAGAGAGCCTTCAACTACAGTCATCTCCGCTATGGCAATGTATCGGGAGCTCAGAAAAGGACATGAAGTGTATTTATGTCACGTGCAAGACCTGGAGAGAGATCCAGAGTTCAGTGATGATGTAGCAGTAGTCTCAGAATTCCCTGATGTATTTCCGAAAGAGCTACCTGGTATGCCACCACAGAGCGGTAGAGTTTGAAATTGACCTCGTACGGGTACTGGTCCCATTGCTAGGGCACCATACCGTATGGCACCAGCAGAAATGGCAGAACTCAAAGAGCAACTACATGATCTTACTCGACAAAGGGTTTATACGCCCGCGAGCGTATCACCCTGGGGAGCACCGGTCCTCTTCGTGAAGAAGAAGGACGGTAGTCTCCGCCTCTGCATCGACTACCGCGAATTGAATGCGGTCACTGTAAAGAACAAGTATCCATTGCCACGCATCGACGACCTGTTCGATCAGTTGAAGGGAGCATCCGTCTTTTCTAAGATTGATCTCCGATCCGGATATCACCAAATTGCTATCAAAGAGCAAGATATTGAGAAAACAGCATTCCGAACAAGATATGGCCACTACGAATTCACGGTGATGCCATTCGGTTTGTCTAATGCACCAGCCAAATTCATGGACCTAATGAATCGGTTATTCAGTGATCAGCTGGACACTTCAGTAGTAGTATTCATTGACGACATTCTTGTGTATTCGAAGTCACCAGAAGAACATGAAAACCATTTGAGAAGAGTACTTGAGACACTGCGCGAGAACCAGCTGTATGCGAAGTTCTCCAAATGCGAGTTTGGCTAGATCAGGTATCATTCCTTGGTCATGTCATCTCGAGCGCAGGCATTTCAGTAGATCCATCCAAAATCGAAGCAGTGCGATCATGGCCTAGACCTAAGACTGTTACCGACATCCGGAGCTTTCTTGGTTTAGCCGGTTATTACCGGAGGTTTGTAAAGGACTTCTCAAAAGTCGCTAAGCCCATGACGTCATTGATGAAGAAAGATGCACCGTTTGTATGGACAAGCGAGTGCGAAGGTATCCTTCCAGAAACTAAAAGACTCATTGACCTTGACCTCAGCGCCAATTCTCACACTTCCAGAGGGCACAGAGGGATTTGAGGTGTATTGTGATGCATCGGGCAAGGGCATGGGATGCGTACTCATGCAGCATGGCAAGGTAGTAGCATACGCCTCCCGCCAGCTGAAAAAGCATGAGGAGAATTACCCGACACATGATCTAGAGTTAGGAGCCATTGTCTTCGCCTTGAAGATATGGCGACACTATCTCTATGGGGTAAGCATCACCATCTACTCCGACCACAAAAGTTTGCAGTATGTATTCACACAGAAGGAATTGAATCTACGACAGAGGAGGTGGATGGAGTTCCTCTCAGATTACGACATCAACCTCCAGTATAAAGAAGGGAAGGCAAACGTTGTAGCCGACGCCCTGAGTCGTCGAGCACACTCGCTCCATTCGCTACTCGCTTCTTCTAGCTTGGTTGACGAGGTGCGAGACGCTCAGTTGAGCGACCCTTACTTCACAGAGATCAGACAGAAAATCACAGAGGGTACCTTCGAGAAGCCGAAAGTACGACTTCAAATTGCATGAAGATGGTCTGATCCGATTGAATGGCAGATTATGCGTCCCCCGAAGCAATGCTGAGCTAAGGGATCGCATTCTGCGAGAGTCACATTGTTCGACATTGCATGTCCATCCGGGAGCCTCTAAAATGTACAAAGACATGAAGAGGTACTTCTGGTGGTCAGGAATGAAATCAGACGTGACTGAGTATGTTCTGAGGTGTCTCACATGCCAGAAGGTGAAGTTCGAGCACCGAAGACCGGGAGGAATGGTGCAATCCATGCCCATTCCGGAGTGGAAATTCCACGATATCTCTATGGATTTTGTTGTTGGACTCCCACCTGCTAGGGGAGGACTCAACATGATCTGGGTAGTAGTCGATCGTCTCACCAAGGTTGCCCGATTCATACCGATGAAGGACACCTGGAAGGTGGCGAAGCTCGCGGAGCTATTCGACAAGGAGATCATCCGACACCACGGAGTCCCGAAAACCATTGTATCTGACCGCGACACCAGATTTCTTTCGAGATACTGGAGAGCAACACGGGAAGCGCTTGGTACTGAGTTGAAGCTTAGCACCGCCTTCCACCCACAGACCGACGGTCAGACAGAAAGGACCATCCAAACACTAGAGGATATGCTAAGGGCATGTGCCTTAGACTTCCAGGGGAGCTGGATTGAGAAGCTTCATCTTATCGAGTTTTCGTATAACAATAGCTATCATGCTTCGATTAAGATGTCGCCATTCCAAGCTTTGTATGGTAGACCTTGCCGTACCCCGTTGTGTTGGGATGAGTCAAGCGAAGCGGTCATCATAGGACCGGAGTATTTGAAACAAGTACAAGCTGAGGTACAACAAATCCGAGCAAATATGAAAGCAGCCCAAGATAGACAGAAATCCTATGCGGATGTGCGACGACGCGACCTTGAGTTCGCCGTGGGCGACCAAGTGTTCTTGCGTGTCTCACCTATGAAGGGTGTCTTTCGATTTGGCCAAAAGGGCAAGCTGAGCCCGAAATTTGTAGGCCCGTATACCATTACCGAGAGGATTGGAGCCGTAGCTTATAGGCTAGCATTGCCTGAAGAATTGGGGCGTGTTCATGATGTCTTTCATGTATCACAACCAAGAAATACATAGCCGATCCCTCTCATGTATTAGAACCCGAACACCTATCCCTAGAGCCGACGATGAGATATGTCGAGACTCCACTGCGAATCCTTGATACGAAGACAAGAGACACTCGCCATAAATCTGTACGAATGGTGAAGGTCTTGTGGTCTAACCACGATGTCGAGGAAGCGACTTGGGAATTAGAGGACGCCATGAAGGCGAAGTACCCGAATCTATTTGTAGACTAGATGTCTAGTATCCGTATAGCACGGAGGGTACGGGGCGTACCCCTTTTAAGGGGGTAGAGCCTTTTGCTTTTGCATTGCTTCGGGTTAGCATTGCGTAGTATGTATGTATTGTAATTGTATTTTGTTGGCACATGTAGTGCTAATTGTATTGTATTGGCACAAAGTAGTGCTAGTAGTATTCAGTATGTAGTACAAGGAGTATGGTATGTGTATGGTATGTGTGTAATGAGTAATGCATTTGTGTTGTACGGTATATGACACGAATGACATTGTGAAGTGTATTGCGAATGTATTGTGGAATGTGCGAATTGAATGGTGTATTGTGTATGGTATTTGAATGGAGTATTGCGTATGATTGAGTACTGTGTATGGAAATTGAACTGAGTATGATGTATGGTATCTGAATTGTGTATGCTGGTAGTGTAAGAATTGTGAACACCTTGTAAGGTGGTAGTAGAATGTATTGTGGCAATTGGTTGCCAAATAAGTAGAAATGTAAACCGTAACCTTGAGCAACTTTGAGGGCAAAGTTTCTTAAGGGGGTAGATTGAAATACCCCGTAATTAAAAACAGTGATTAATTAGGCTAATTATATTTTAAAGGCTTAATTACACTTAAATATATACGAGGGAACAAATCCCGAAGAAAACGGACCTTTAAAATGGGTTAAAAGCATAAACGAACCTTAAAGCACGTTTTTCGAGGAAAAAACCGGGAAAACACGACTTTAAGCGGGTCAAACAGACTCGTAACAATTTTGGTCAACTAAATAGTCACTAATAAATATTAGTGGGCTTTAAACCAATAAAATTAATTAAACGAGAAATTCCGGAAAACATGTACCGGTTAGTAAAAACTGTAACAACCGGGATTTTGTGGTTGAGAATGCAAATAAAGAACTTATGGTCCACTTTTGTAAATAAAAGCAAAAATTTGAGTGTGTGTGTGAGTGTGGGATCGAGAGCCCACCTCCTCTCTCACTCTCTTTATCTCTCTTATGTGCTAAAAGACAAAGGGATAATTAAAAGCAAAAAAATCACTCTCTCTCCTCACTCCCTCTCCCTCTCACGCATCCTCCTCCCTCTCTTTCTCTATTCTCTTCTTCCTTGCTGTCAATGGTGATTGTGAGCCCCCATACAGCTCCCACCTTCTCCTCTCTTTGAACACTCAAATCTTCTCCAAACTCAACAAAAATATACCATTGGAATCCCCTCGCAAAGGAGAACATTTTCATCCTTTCAAAATCGAAAACGACCACTTTCATTTCGGTGGGTATTCTCCCATTTGAAGATTCAAGTCCACCATTAGAAGCACCTTCACCTCCTTTCATTTTGAGGTAAAAATATTCTTGAAAACCTATCTTTTTCTAGCCCTTATATACAAAACGAAAATTCAAAGTGAGTCTTGTTTTACTCCTTGCATTCCAGCCGATTTTGCTACTCATTGGGCTAGGAATCTTGTTTTTTGCTAGACAAGAACTCCACACATTGGTTGGAAGGTAATACTCTTTTTCTAAACCCTAAAACATCTAAATTCTAGGGTTAGTTAAAGTTAAGGTGCTAAACTAGTATGGATATGTATGGCTTGCTGTAGCATTGCCATTCTTGAACAAAAACCGAGAACAAGGGAAGAAGGAAAGAGGAAAGGAAGAGAAGGAAAGGAAAGAAAGAGAAAACTAGCAAGTCAAGGTAATGCTCCTACCTTGGGTTAGTTTGTGTGTTGCATTGTAACAGATTTTTAAGTATCTAACAATGTGGAATGTGTGTAGTATGAGTAAGTAATGTATTGGAGAAAAGAATGTAACAGTTTTTGAAGTTTAAATGAGTTTAAAAGCTTGGGAAAACATTGGGTATTGATTGAGTATGTGCAGGAATTTATGTTGTTGTAGTAGTGTTGGAATGTGTATAAGAAGTGTGTGTAAACAGGTGGTGAGGATATAATATGTGAGCTGAAATAATGTGTGGAGAATGTTAAAATATAGGGGAGACTATGTCAAATTTTATCTAGGAATTTGAGGACTTGAATGGTCAAGATGAGAAAACAACCTAGGTAGTGACTAGGTGTATGTGGAGAGTGCAATGGGTAGTTTAATGCCTTGAAACAGATTTGGGAAAAGAGTTGGTTAATGGGATGTAACTAGAAGTGAACTAGTGTATTTAAGATGCTAAGAGTAGCATTAGTTGAGAGAGTAATGAAGGGTAAGGATAGGTTAAAAATCTGTAGCATAATGTGGAAACCCAAATCTGTAGCATTAGTGTGAGGAAACTAGTATAAGTGTTGAAATGAAAGGAGGAAAAATGTGTAAGTATGACTAGGATTGAGTAATGTATTTGGAGAATGGATTAAGGTATTTTAGGAGGCCTAAATGGCATTATTCATGTGGGGTTACATGTAGGAAGGTTGGGAAGAGATGGGCAAGAAAGGAATTGAAAAACAAAGCCTGTAGCAGTGTTCTGCTACTGTCCGACCCACAGCCTGGATCGGACGCTGGTCGGACAAGGCTTAAGTAACGAAAATAAAACATTCTGGAACGGTCCGACCCAGGAGCCGTGAGTCGGACATGGGTCGGACAGGCAAAAAAAACTGTTGTCGAAGTTTCTGACTCCGTCCGACCCAGAGGGTGAGTCGGACGTGGGTCGGACGCCACTTGGACAACAGAGCTGAACTTTCTGGAATGGTCCGACCCAGGCCGTGAGTCGGACATGGGTCGGACGGGCAAAAAAAATATGTGTCGAAGTTTCTGACTTCGTCCGACCCAGAGGTTGGGTCGGACATGGGTCGACATAGCTTGGACAACAGGACCGGAACTTTCTGTAATGGTCCGACCCAGAGGTGTATGGGTCCGACAGAACAGTGCTGGGTCGGATGGATGAATTTCAGAGAACGAAAACTTACTGGAATGGTCCGACCCAGATGTTGGGTCGGACGGCCCAAACATAGACAAAAAAATGTCTTTAAATATGACTGCAGTAATCATATGTATGTATATATATATGCCTATACACATGTAAGCATATATATGTAGTAATACACCATTAATGAAGTAGTAAGAGTAGAAAGTAAGTAAAGAGTAAGGAAACAAGTTAAGAAGTGGTAAAGAAAAGAATGGTTTTGTAACCAAGCAAGAAAGTAATGAAGTAGTAAGTAAATGTTAAAAGTATCAATGAAGAGTAAGTTAGATTAATCATAGATCATTAATCGTACAACTCCATGTATGTATAGGAATCAAATAGTTGATCTCCGAGAACCGGTAGTGCGAATACGACGGTGTACGGTATGATTTCTTCATGCCCTGTATCCTAACTGGTTACCCCGATTTGTGTGCTTATGTGATCACCAATAAGATAAATGCACGAATCGGACTTATATTGCACTTAAATTGTGTTTGAACTATATTGTTCTTGTTGTATCTTCTTGAACAATAGTTTGTATAATTCATGAAATGTATGAATGAGAATGAAGTGTATGTGTAAGTATGTACTTGTGTATTGTATTGGTGTATGGAAAGAAAGTATGGACTTCTACTAATTCCTAACGAACTAACTCCTAACATGAGTAATGAGTATAATGGAATGAGTAGAAGCCCGATATAGTTTCGGCCACGCGTGAGGATAAGGAGACACAAGAGGTTAGATCCGAATCCTAGCTATAATCTTTTCCTTGGACCAATTCCCTTGAATGGGTAGCATCCTGGATTAGTGGGCCACCCTAAAGCCCGGTGGTGGGATGTAGTAATCCCTGCCCGGAGGTCATACCGACTTAACTGGAAGTAAAGTATGTAAGAAGTAAGTATTGTATTTGTATTGGTCTTGACTATTGTAAGTCATTGACCCGGAGTAGAAAGTATTGAACACCCGATTAACCCGGGTGTGTAATGAGGCTAACAAGACCTTTGTATGTATTGGAGAATTGTATCTCCGTAATGCGGTGAGTATGGTAAGTATGAAGGGATGACTTGTATTGTACTTCTGTATGTATTGTATGTATGTATGCTTGGTGAATGAATGTATTGAATCGTATTGTAATAAGCATGTATGTATGTATGAATGAAACGAACCGCATGTATTCGACCATTAGTTGGCATACCCCGCTAGTACGCGGGTATGCGGTTATCATATTCACCGTAAGCTGACCCCCTCGGGGAATGTTTTTTACTCCACAGGTACCCGCGAGGCATGACGGAAGGGTAAGGACGGGATGTGATTCTTTTGGTAGTTAGTAGGATTGGGATGGTGTACCGAGTAGTACACAGCTAAGGCCTTTTGAGTAGCCGGTGTACCATGTGGTACACCTTTTTGGATAATGAATTCATAACTGGATAGTAAGGAGAGTGATGGGATCGGGGTGCTGACCGAGTAGGTCTGAGGTGTTAGTCTCAGACCAACTCTGCTTGAAGAATAAAGGTGTGTAAAAATAACGCGGAAGCTTTTGTTTAAACTTAACAAGATAGGATTCTGCTTGTATTGAAACTCAATGTGAATTACAACCTAGCTTCCTATCTTGGGATTCGACAGAAGTATTCTGTCTCATCCAACACTCGCTCTACTCTCGGCTTTGATCAATGCGTCACAAGGAGTAAAGGAGAGTGTTCTATGTGTGCTCTCTAGGTAATAAATACCTAAGCTAATTGACACTATCTCACTAAGATCTCTCAAGAATATTTTCTCTCTCAAGGGCGGTGTATCTCTCTAAATAATCTCGAATGCACAACTTAACTAATTACATTCGCATACTTATATACTTGTCAACTATCTCCTAAATCTTCGGTGAAGTCTTCAAGTAAAACGACTCCTTGGGTTGGTTTCCGCAAGTATCGGAGTAATGGACCTCCTTGTGCGTCACGATCTCACGTTTTGCTATTGCTCCAACTATGCGAGATTTCCGCAACTACTTCAGTAACGTCGCCTTCTCGGTATATAGGAACTCGCGGATAGATGCTTCTGCAAAGGTACTCGAGCTGTGACAGTGGAAAATCTTTCCGTATCGCGCCAAGTTTCTCTGCAGCGCTACTTTGACTGAGGAGGCAATCATCTGCAAAACTTAAGTCTTCAACAAATTCCCCCTTTTTGCTGATGATGGCAAACTCAGTGTATCCAGCGTAAACTTCAGTTTTGTATAGGATTACCTGCAAAAAGAACAGACAACAAGCGAGCAACTATCTCGGGAGAACAACTTGCTGTTGTTCCCCCTTAAACACATATTCCCCCTTAAGGTAATGCAGTTGATAAGAACAGATAAAGATCCATAGTACGTAAACTACTTCAAATACCACGTTGTAGAAATAAACGACCAAACAAAAACAAATGAGGCCTTCAGAGGCACTCAGTATCCACACATAGTTACCCGCAGACACCAGCCGCGGGATACACCGCTTTTCCCGTTTGCCACATCAGGGGAAACACAAAAATATCCAAAAAAACCATAATCTGAAAGAGTCAGTTAAACAAACCACCAGCGTAAGTCAAAGTATTCATGAGTCAGTACTTCCTAAGGGTTAAAAGGGTTGGGGTAAAAAAGTTAGTCATCTCCTCCATCCATTCCTGTATCCTCATCCCGTGCTCCATCTTCCCCCGAAGTCCCAGCGCCATCCAGTCGCTTAGCCGCTTCCAGAGTTTTAGCAAATGTTTCCGGAACTCCTCTGCCAGCTTCTCGACTCCCCCTGCAAAGATGTTCATCGTCTGTTTGTGTTTTTTGTTGAGGACGTCGAAGCATTCTATCTTCTTGGATAGAGTGGCGAGGTTGTTCTCAATCGCTGCTACCCTTTCAGATAAGGAGGCTGCGTCAGTGGGTGATGCGGGTTTTGGTGGGGCCAGTTTTTTGGAGGGTGGTTTTGTCTTGGAGACCGATTTGATCTGGAAAGACGGGGTTTTTTTGTACAGGATCTGACCAAGTATGTCAGTATCCATTATCCGACTGGCTTTGGAGGGATCAAGGACACACATCACAGTGTGTCAAGATTTTGGAAGCCAGAATACGTACCCCCAGGCTGTGTCTGGGTGAGGAGATGGTTGAGGCTATGTGGTTGAGGATTAACTTTGGGAGGTTTATCTTTGGTGGTGGATCAGACAGTACATAATAGCAAGATCAAGCGGACGAACAAACTGGTTTCCTTCCTTTCTAGGGACTAAGTTTTTGATCACCAAAGTGTGAAGCATTTGGTGGGTATTTGACAGAGCTGGTCGGTCCAAAGAGTGACCGACTCTACTGTGTTGGTAGGAAGAAGTCATAGACCTCTTTTGCACTTATAAACCCTAGATCAGGAAAACCAGCCCTATCATAAAATTCTAATCCGCTAGTTGGAATTGCTAGATGGGTTGCTATTGAGTTTGAATCGAGAAGGATGGGTTTGCCGTGTACCTCTGTCATTATCTTCCCTTGCGAATGACGCAATTTTGGTAGAACTGATACGCCTCTGCCTCATGGTAGGTCTGAATGCCGTGGAAGAGATGGATCCAGTTTTGAAAGCGAAGCATCTCCTCGAACATGTCGAACTCCATCGAGTGGAGCCAGTCCAGGTCGAGTAGCTTTCCCTTTACCAGGTGTCGGGACTCAGCAGAATCGTCGGCTGGTAGGGAGTAGACGGCAGAGTGGGTGTCGATCAGACCTAGTCGAGTAGCAGGTGTAGGTGGGACAGACTCGGAGCGAGGACGGAGTCGCTTTCTGGTGGAAGTCGTTGCCGTGTCGGAGTCTGCCTGGGTTGAAGAGTTGGTGGTACTGCGCGGCTTTTCTTCAGTAGTTGGTGCCGTGACGACAGGAGATGGTGCGGAACAGGAGCATCAGAACTGGGTTTTGAAGATGACTGAGGATTTTTGGCTTGAGAATGAAGGTTCGAGTAGCTGGAGGGCGGGGGACGTTGGATTTAGCACGACGGGTTTTTTTGGGTGGGGGTGAACACTCAGGAGCAGGTGCTGGGCTTCGAGGTCAAGTACCTCAGTGGGTTCTTTAGCAGGAGAGTTGGGTTGTTGGTTTTGTGCTTCTTCATCAGTGGGGGGAAGGATCCGAACTGAAGTTTCGGAGTCTGAGATTTTGTGATAGTGGGATGATCGGGGTGGTGTGGGGGGGGGGGGGGAGGTGATGTTTGTTTGTGTTGGGGATGGGGTGTCTTCCGATTTTGTGGATGCCGTAGTGTGGACTATGGCGGTGGTTCAGTTGTGACGGTGGGTAGTGGGGTGTTGATGGGTGAGTGTCGACGAACATTGCAGGGGCTACGACGGTTGAGTCAGAGGTGGAGATAGGGGTTTGTTTGGCTTGGAGGTTGGTGAGTTTGTTGATTAGAGCTTGGAGGAGCAGAGGGTCGTTAGGTAATTCGGCGTCGGAAAACATGGTGGTAGGGTTAGGGTTGGAAGCCATGGTGATCGGAGTTTGATCGTAGTGGGCAAACGAGTGTAGAAGACGAAGAGAAGCAAAGAAATCGGGCTTAGGTGTGATTGGACGTGGGGAGTGAGAGTTATTGACGTCAGAATATAGGCAGATGTCGTGTGTCAGGGTAATGTGAGGTGATTGGTTGAGCTGGGGTGTTGCGGATAGTATGGTGAGAATTTCGCGGGTTTGGTTATCAGAAACTAAAGACTCTTGTTTTTACGCCGTGCTTTGTTTCTTTAACAGACAGACTAGGTCATCAGACATATTCATACATTTCACCCAGAGATTTGCAAAACACGAGAAGGAGATACGACCTTAGCTAGGTCATACGGGTCATACCTAGTTGTGAACGTAGTGCTTCAAAAGGACCTCGTTGCAATGGTTTTGGTGAATATGTCTGCAAGTTGATCTGAAGTAGGAACATATTCTAGTTGTATCTGTCCTTTTTCAACGCAATCCCTTAAGAAATGGTGACGAATTTCAATGTGCTTTGTCCTGGAATGATGAATAGGATTTTTAGATAAATCAATCACTATTATTGTCACAAAAATTGTAGTACAAGTCGGAGGAATGAGATAATCCTGTAGTTGTTGTTGTATCCAGAGAATCTGTGCACAGCAAGCAGCGGCGGAGACATATTCGGCCTCGGCGGATGACAGTGCTACTGTGTTTTGCTTCTTTGAACTCCAGGCGACAAGACATAGTCCTAAAAATTGTGTAGTACCAGACGTGCTTTTCCTGTCTAATAAGGAGCTTGCAAAATCAGAATCACTATAACCCATTAGAGTGAAATCAGGAGTACTTGGGTACCAGAGGTACAAGTCTTGGGTACTTTTCAGATAGCGAAAAATTCGCTTTACGCCTTGTAGGTGTGATTCTTTTGGGTTTGCCTGAAATCTTGCACAGAGACATACATCATATAGAATGTCAGGCCTACTTGCTGTTAAATAAAGAAGGAACCTATCATACCCCTGTATAGCGTAGCATCAACCGCAATTCCTTTTTCTTCCATATGTAGCTTCTCTGTTGTTGTCATTGGAGTGGGTGTGGCTTTTGAATCCTGCATCTTGTATTTGATTAACAGCTCGTGAATGTATTTCTGTTGATGAATTTGAGTCCCGTTTTCCTGTTGGGTGACTTGTAGACCTAAAAAGAATTTCAATTCTCCAAGAGCACTCATTTCAAATTCTTTACTCATGAGATCAGAAAAGAATGAACATAGTTCAGGAATAGTGGATCCATAAATTATGTCATCCACCTATATTTGCACAATGAGTATGTCTTCACCTTTGGTGAGAGTGAAAAGAGTTTTGTCAACTTTACCTCGAATGAATCCATGGGACAATAAGTAAGATGAAAGACGCTCATACCATGCCCGAGGTGCCTGCTTCAGGCCATATAATGCTTTATCTAACTTGTAGACATACTCTGGGTGATGTGGATCTTCGAAACCCGGAGGTTGAGCGACATATACATCTCTGTCGATGTATCCATGTAGAAATGCAGTTTTTACATCCATTTGGTAGAGTTTTATACCTCGATGTGCTGCGTAGGCCACGAGTATTCGAATTGCCTCAATTCGAGCTACTGGAGCATAGTTTCATCGTAATCAATTCCTTCAGCTTGAGCGTATCCCTGAACTACCAGTCTGGCTTTGTTGCGAGAGATATTTCCTTGATCATCTAACTTGTTGCGGAACACCCATTTTGTACCAATTGGTTTATGATTGGTTGTTCGGTATAAAACGTATTATCAGCAAGTGTACTGGTCTATCGTAGCAAGTTTTCCTAGGTAGTATTCTCTAGGTATCGAACCAAAGGAGGCTGTGTCTAGTTTAATCTCTACCCTAATCTAACTAATAAATTGAATGAAAAATAACAATAATAAAATTGGGGGATTTGATTGCTGAAATTAAATAAACTAAAATAAAAAAAACAAAACAATTAAAAGTGATTCTAAAAAGGGCGAATCCTGGTTTACTACTTCTCCCTAGTCTATCAATTCTCTTCCTGAGTGTTTTTTAAATTCTAGATTGCAACCTCAGGTCTAAATTAATCTAAACCGGTCTCCCGCACGATAGATTCTTACTAGCAATTCCCAAATCCTAACTCTCGTCACGAATTTACAAATAACTAGTAGCGTTAACGATTCATCTGGTTTCTAGTCAGCTAATCCCCAGGAATTGCCATCTGTAGTTTCACTGGTAATATTCCTAAGGTCTAATGAACGCCGCAGTTCTCACTTGTAAGCAATTCATACCACATAAACTCAAGCATAACTAATCACAAGAGAATCAATAACAAACTAGGAATAAAACTACAATCTGTATAGAATTTATATTTAACAACTCAGGAAGTAAAATAAAAACTAGTTTTCCATAGCAAACCAGAATTATAAACGACTACTCAGACATCGGAGACAAAGAAATAATAACAATATTAAAGAGATTAGAAAACGTCATCTAATTGTGGAACGATGACGAATTCGGTCTCTGTCTTCTACTCCAGTCTGTCAGAACTGTTGTCGCCCCTCTTCTGTCTGTGACTATGCGCGGCTGCTCTGTGCTAGGGTTCCCTCCTTTTTTTTTCGTCTCTCTTCGTATGTCGTTTTATAATGTCGAATGTCGAAGCTGTCTTTCATATATCAGCCGTCAAAAAGTTATCCACGTCATCCCCGTATGTGTACATGGTTGTATTCTCTCTGCATGGGCCTTGTACGTGCATGTTTTCTTTACTCGAAAGCGGGTCCAAGATGCTGATTGTAAACTGTCTGCGCCTCTGTCTCAAATTGTCGGCCCAATGTCTGCGTCTGCCCAACATTTCTGCGCGGATCATTCACTATGTGCATGCCTCATGCATGGCCCATGAAAAACTTATCTCTGCACCTCTGTCCGTCTGCGCCTCTAAATGTCGCCCAACATGACAAACCATAGCCTGCTCCGTTCAAGTCTGTTCAAAAGTATATATCTCGTGCCCTCTGCTAGCAATCATAGTGCTCATATTTAATATGATGATGATGATGGCATCATGCTGGTGTCCGTCAATTATCTCTATATGCATGAGGTGAAGCCCACGTCAAGTTTGTAACTATTTCTTCCTCTACATGATGAAGACCGGCCCATGTGGTCAGCCCAATGCAAGTTATATATATCGTCTCAGCCACGAGTGTGTATGCATGTGATTTCATGAGCTTGGGCCGGGATTACAAGTAAAGTAAAACTTATTTGGTCCCGTCTTGCTTGTTAAGCTTTTGACATGTGTTTCTAGACTCTTTTCTTCAGCATTTTTACTTGTTTTAGCAAAAATCACATGTGAGGAATAATCTAAATATTTAACATATTAAGCATATAAGTAAGGAATTTATCATAAAACCAATGAAATATTAACCACATTAAGCACAGAAATATAGATAATTCCGCACTTATCACCAGACGAGTGTCTTTGTAGAGAATGTAATTCTTCTTGCATGGCGAGTATCCAGTCGTGATCCTGTAGAGCTTGGTTGACATTCTTAGGTTCGATTTTGGATAGAAAGGCATTGAAGGCACATAGATTCTGATGCAGTTCACTACGTGTTTGAACGCCTTTGGATGGATCACTCAGGATTTGAAAAATGGGGTGAGCGGAGGCTTGTTGAAATTTTCTTGCGGAGGTTGATGGAAGACTAGTGGAGTGATCTGGTGTTGTGTGATCGTTAGATGTGGGTGTCGTTGTGTTTTGTGGAGGAGGTAGTGGTTCCTGTGTGGGAGTGGGTGAGACATCCTTGAATGAGTCATCAGGGTCGTCATCGCTGTCGGAGGATGAGTCTGTTGCAAGAGGTGTTTGTGGTGCAGGGATAGTAGCTACTGGTATTTCAATGAAGGTAGTATCTGCGGCATCTTCGTGTGGTTCATTTTGTGTGTGGTCACAGTCACTGGAGTTAGAGAGCTCTTCAAAACGAATATGAGGACTTTCTTCGAGACAGGCTGTACGTTTATTGAATACTCTGTAAGCTCGACTTTGTGATGAGTAGCCAAGGAAGATTCCTTCATCACTCTTAGAAGCAAACTTGCCGAGATTATCTTTTCCATTGTTGTGTATGAAACACTTGCATCCGAAGCGCCGTAGATGTGTGACTGAAGGTGGACGGCCTTTGATAATTTCATAAGGGGTTTTGCCGATGAATGGATGAATTGATGCTCGATTTAGGATGTATGCTGCAGTGTTGATAGCTTCTGCCCAGTATGTGGCTGGAAGGTTACTATCGATGAGCATTGTTCTTGCCATTTCTACAAGCGTGCGATTCTTTCGTTCTACAACTCCATTTTGTTGTGGAGTACGAGCAGCTGATGTTTGATGCATGATTCCCTTTTCCCTGCAGAATTCTGAAAACTGAATATTGCAAAATTCTGTACCGTTGTCAGATCGAATTGTCTTAACAGAGGTGGACATTTTGTTAGTAATCAGTTTGAATAGGGTTTCGAATTCAGAAAAAGTTTCCGACTTGCTCTTAAGAAAGAGTACCCATGTCCAGCGCGAATAGTCATCGACGATGACTAGAGCGTACTTCTTACCACTTTTGCTTTGAACACGCATTGGTCCACATAGATCCATGTGTAGCATGTCCAGTGGAGATGATGTAGACATATCTGTTTTACCTGGAAAGCTTGCTCTAGAATGTTTCCCTTGTACGCATGCAGGACAGAGGATGTCGGTCTGGAAGAAGTTTGTCTGAGGAAGTCCCACTACAAGATTTCTGTTTTTGATTTTGTTTAGTAGTTTGCCGTGTGCATGACCTAGGCGAAAGTGCCATAAGGAGATATTCTTGTCCTGTACACTAAGACAGAGAGTACCATCTAGGTTAGGGTTTTCAAGAGATAGCTTGTAAAGATTGTTCACCCTATACCAGTGGCTTTCAGAAGACCTGTTTGCTCGTCAAAGATTTTGCAGTCAGAGGCCGAGAAAAGAACAACATTAGAAAGATCACAAATTTGAGAGATACTTAGAAGGCTGTGTCCAAGTCCATTTACTAAATTAACATTTTCTATTTTAAAGAGAGAGGGATTACCGACGGTTCCAATACCAATGATTTCACCATGAGCATTGTCGCCAAAAGTGACTTTCCCCCCGTGGTGTTGAGAGAGAGTCGTGAACTTGTCAGGGTCTCCTGTCATATGTCGTGAGCATCCACTATCTAGAAACCAAGAGTCATTGTCCACGGTCTCTCCCTACAAGATAATCAAAAGTTAGACTTGGGAACCCAGGAGAACTTGGGTTCCCTCTTTGAAAGAGAGCTATAACCATGTCGTGCTTTAGACAGAGTATGTAAACGTTGCATATTAAAAGACAAATCTTTGCCAAGCTTATGACAGAGGAGTGAATATGCCCGTCGTAACCACAGTAACCGCAAATCAATAAAGAAGGTAGATGAACGTACTTCTTTTGCCAACGGAATTTGTTTTCAAATTTTTCTTTTTGGAGTTTCCTTCTTTGAAGATCATTGGGTTTTGTGGCTATTTTTGGTAGGTTTACTTTGCCTTTATTTCTCAGCCAACTAGGAGGATTAGATTATGAGACCGATTCCATCCGTGCCTTTTTAAGAGCGATGTTTAGGGAATCGACCTCTTTCTCAAGTCGAACTTGTCTTTCTTTTGATTCACGGAGTTCGTTCTCAAAGAATTTTGGCTTTTGCATTTCAGCAACCTCACGAACAAAGGTGATTGGTTTGAAAAATTTTTGTGGAATTTTGGAACAATTTTTCTGTAGGGAAGAGACTTGAGTTTGTAAGGAGTTGATGAGGTTGTGAGCATCTTTTAGCTCTTTTTCAAGTTGTTCGGCCTTTTCTTCTTCAGATTTTTGCATTTTAGACGATCGTTGTTGACATGACCTTTTAGCACATGGATTTCTTCATAAAGAGAGGCTATTCTGTCTTGTTCTTCAGTTAATTCAAATTCAGGATGATTTGGGTCGATGTAGTAAGTAGATAAATCTAAAGAGGGAATAGCACATGAATCTGAGAAATATTCAGTTACCTCTGAAGAGGGACTCTTGCATACCTGACTTTTGTGAGCCATGAGACAGATTAGGCTTGACGTTCCCATCTCGGGTTCTTCTGAGTCAGAGTCTCCCCATGCTGAATTTGCCATTAGTGATGATTGCTCGCGATCATCTTTCTTTTTGAGAGGACAGTTGTTGGCGTAGTGCCCCGGCTTCAGGCATTTGAAGCATACTCGGTCTCCAGTTCCCGTAGTACCTTGCTGATTACGGTTGTAGGATTGATATTGTCGATTTTGATTTTGACTGAACCTGTTTGGACTGTTCCTTTCTGATCGATCTCGCATGAATTTCTTAAAGTTCTTGACCAGCATGGCCATGTCTTCGAAGGTGTTCGCTGATCCTTCTTCTATTATGCCGTCAATCAGAGTGTCCCGAAGCTGCTGGATT
Source organism: Limonium bicolor (assembly GCA_023374045.1). Classification (NCBI taxonomy): domain Eukaryota; kingdom Viridiplantae; phylum Streptophyta; class Magnoliopsida; order Caryophyllales; family Plumbaginaceae; genus Limonium; species Limonium bicolor. The sequence continues at coordinate 138,035,765 of CM041781.1, forward strand.
AAATCCTGATTTGGAGAGGTAGCGTCATAGTGGAATGACTCATTCTGGTGAACTGCTGTCTGGCTGGGTGTAGTCTTTGCCTGCAAAGCCTGATTCACGTTGGAAAACGAAACAACATTGTTTGAGTGAGAACTATTACCTCTATTTTTGATATTCATCTTGTATTTGTTGATGGACTGAAGATAGGATCCCAAGTCAGTCAAAGTCCATTTCTCTAGACTTTTGGACGCCTTCGTGGAGATGACGCTCTCGGTCCATTCCTCACCCAGACTGTCCAGAAATTTGTTGTTGATGTTTTCGTTTGACTCTCCAATCTGCAGCTCTTCCATAGTAGCGGTGAGTTCAGTGAATCGAGTGAGCATGTCGCTGAGGGATTCTCCAGGCTTTCCTACGAAGTTTTCGTAGTCCATCTTCAGTTCTTGTATTTTTGATTTTCGAAGCTCAGTATTTCCTTCGTGAACAGCTCGAAGGTGATCCCAGATGTCTTTGGCTACTTTGATGTGATACACTCTTCTTCTTTCAGGTGGGGAGAGACTGGTGTAGATGACTCGTACGGCTTGGGCATTTAGCTCAACGCATCTGCGCTCCTCAGCAGTATAGGAGCTAGGATCTTTCCCTTCAGGTACTGGGAAATTGCCTTTCGTCACTACCGTCCAAAGTTGTTGATTCAAGGACTAGAGGTGTGACTCCATCTCGTTTTTCCACATGTTGTAGTTTGTGGAAGTTAGCTTAGGATTCTCCACTTGCATTCTGTTGTTGTTGTTGGTGTTTGAGATTTCCGCCATTTTGAGAGATTTGTCAGCCAACGCGGGCTCTGATACCACTTGATGGGATCGGGGTGCTGACCGAGTAGGTCTGAGGTGTTAGTCTCAGACCAACTCTGCTTGAAGAATAAAGGTGTGTAAAAATAACGCGGAAGCTTTTGTTTAAACTTAACAAGATAGGATTCTGCTTGTATTGAAACTCAATGTGAATTACAACCTAGCTTCCTATCTTGGGATTCGACAAAAGTATTCTGTCTCATCCAACACTCGCTCTACTCTCGGCTTTGATCAATGCGTCACAAGGAGTAAAGGAGTGTGTTCTATGTGTGCTCTCTAGGTAATAAATACCTAAGCTAATTGACACTATCTCACTTAGATCTCTCAAGAATATTTTTCTCTCTCAAGGGCGGTGTATCTCTCTAAATAATCTCGAATGCACAACTTAACTAATTACTTTCGCATACTTATATACTTGTCAACTATCTCCTAAATCTTCGGTGAAGTCTTCAAGTAAACGACTCCTTGGGTTGGTTCCGCAAGTATCGGAGTAATGGACCTCCTTGTGCGTCACGATCTCACGTTTTGCTATTGCTCCAACTATGCGAGATTTCCGCAACTACTTCAGTAACGTCGCGCTTCTCGGTATATAGGAACTCGCGGACAGATGCTTCTGCAAAGGTACTCGAGCTGTGACAGTGGAAAATCTTTCCGTATCGCGCCAAGTTTCTCTGCAGCGCTACTTTGACTGAGGAGGCAATCATCTGCAAAACTTAAGTCTTCAACAGAGAGGATGTATAAACTCTTCATTTTTGGGAAGTAGTCTTGGAATGTAATTCATATATTCAGTATACTCGGTAATCAAATGTAAGTTAAGTATTTGGTATTCTAAAGTAAGTAGTATGTAAGTATTTCATTCTAATCATCAGACCGAAACGGTAAGTAGTAGTAGCCTTGTTAACCTTGGAGGGTTAACGGCGTTGTATCACCCGCCGGAGTAAGTAAGTATTCCGCTGTGAGAAGGGTAAGTATGGGATTGATTAGAGGATAATGGAAGGATTAGCGGTTGGGGTGTTACATCCAACAAAAGTCTTAGGAGGGAAGACACCGTTTAAAAGTTTATGCGGGCACAAAGTTACATATGATGAGATAAAGCCATTTGGGAGCCTATTACAAAACAATTGTCAATAATAAAGAAGAGAAATTCAGTCCAAGAGGAGAAGCTTGTATTTATCTTGAAGAGGGTCTAAGGAGGAAGGTACACAAAGTTTTGAGTATTGATGCTCAAGCAATAGAAATTTACAGAGATGTCAAATTTCATGTTAATGTTTTTCCCCACACATGAGACATTAAAAATTATGATATACACACTGTGCATGGTCAAGGTGTTTTCACCCATGGATACTTATCATACTATTCTTGCAGATGATGACATAAGAGACAATTCGGGTCTTCAAGACCAGTCTGCAGCTATAGAATTTGTTGAACAAGAACCTAAAGTTCGATGTTCTAGTAGGGAGAGTCACAAGCCTAGTTATTTAAATGACTACGTTTGTAATTCTGTATTTCAAGCAGTTTTTTATGAAAGGTGTACAAAGATCGTGCCGTCTCAGACAATCTTATTATGGGTTGTGAGAGCGTTACCGTGATCAGACCGGATACTTGCATGGCTTTGTTTTCCAGTGCACACAGTCAGAACACTTCTCTTATAGACATGAAAGAGCCCAAAAATTACAAAGAAGGATCCAAACATGTTCATTGGAGAAAGGCCATGGACGAAGAATTACAAGCTCTTAAACAAAATGAAACATGGGATATTGTTACTCTGATGGATCACTAGAGAGATATAAGGTAAGGCTGGTAGCCAAGGGCTTCACACAACGTCATGAGCTGGATTACAATGAAACTTTCTCACCAGTTGTTAAGTTACCAGCGATTTGAGCACTTATTGTTGTTGCACTGAACAAAGGGTGGGTTATTAACCAGCTCGACATGAAAAATGCCTTCTTGCATGAAGATCTAGATGAAGAAGTTTTTTATTAGAGCTCCCGATGGTCTTGAGGTTAGTGGCGAAAATAAGACTTGTTTGTTGAGAAAGTCTTTGTATGGGCTTAAGCAAGCTTTGGCAGTGGTTTTCTAAACTTGCAAGTTTCTTGAGAACACTCCACTTTGTTCAGTCAATGAATGATTATTCCTTATGCTTCAAGGATACAGAGGATGGAAGAATCTTCATTGCTATTTATGTAGAGATGAATTCTGGTTGTGGGAGCTAAGCATGAAGGAATTGATAGAATCAAACTTGCTCTCCACTTGAACTTCAAGATCAAAGATTTGGGATCCTTTCACTATTTCTTAGGGATAAAGTTTATTCAATCAAGAGGAGGATATATTCTATCTCAACATAAATTTTGCATAGATCTCATAGAGGTATATGGTTGTCAAAATAGAAGAGTTACGTAAGGCTCTGTGATCATTGGAAAACTATTGTTATCAGATGAAGGTAATCCTTTACTTGATCCAACTGCTTATAGGAGACTTGTGGGCAACCTCAACTATTTATCCAATACTAGACCAGATATCAGTTTCACTGTTCAGAATCTGAGTCAATTCATGTAGAAACCAACTGATGTTCACATGGAAGCTGCTTTTACATGCACTTTGTTATGTTAAAGGAACCATCAATTATGGAATAGTTCTCGCCAAGGAGGACGTTCAAAGCTGAATCTTTTGGCCTATTGTGACTCAAATTGGGCTGCATGTCCTAATACCAGAAAATCGGTATCTGGATACTACATTTTCTTAGGAGATAGTCCGATTTCATGAAATACAAAGAAAAAAGATCCATATCTTTGTCAAGCGCAGAGGCTGAGTATCGTTCCCTACGACGTGTCACAGCAGAATTGACATGGCTAACACGTGTTTTTATCATAACTTTGTGTTGATGATATTATTCCAATACCGGTTAAGTGTGATAATCTATCCGCGATTCATATTGCACGAAATCCGTATTCCATAAGAGAACAATACACATTAAAATTGATTGTCGTTTTGTTCTTGAAAAGATTCAACAGGGGCTTGTAGACATAGTCTACACTCATACTTCCACGTAGCTTGTAGACATGTTGACTACGGTTCTTCCCGACACAAGATATCGAGAACAGTTATATCACATGGGAATGCGTGATAATTGAAAAGCCAAGCCTTGGTAAACAAGTTTCCCTATGACTGGGGGGGTGTAGACACCAAAAATTCTCACCCGTTTTATGTTAAAACCAAAATACAAGAATAAACATGCTTCTAGAAACAGGGTGGTCGTCCCCATTTTCAACTAAGGAATTTCTTTTTCTCCGACATTTAAAATCTCACATTCCTATGGAAAAGGAGCGCGAGCCTTTTTTTATATATTATTTTATTTATTTTATTTTATTTTTTTATTTATATTGGAATCTGTTTTTTTTAAATGACTTCATTTTGTATACTATTTTGTAGTTTTTGCTTTAAAAATATTTCACTTTTTTGTTATTTCCTTATATTATTTTATACACTCGTTTGATTCATACCTCTTGTTTCTCATCATTATTATTTATCATTTCTTGCCGATTTTCTCATTATTTTTATCATCATCATTTCCATCATTTTACATCTCCTTTTACTACTATTATTTTGTTTATTTTATTTTATTTTATGCATTTGCATCAGCATCAGCATCTCGAACCTTATTTTCATGCAATAGATTAATCATCTTTTTCATTGTATATACTTTCTTTTAAGACTCGTAGCCTTTTAGAGGAATTACCCGGTCGAGATTAAAGATCTTGTATTACCTGTCTCACGGGCATATCGATTCCTGGCCTAACGCAACCGGTTAGCATGCTCTTCGAGTAACCAGTTGGTCTCGGGTTCGACTCTAAACCAAGGCATTTCTTCTATTTTCGTTTAGCTCGCGATGAGACTTTTGTTTTACTATCCACGGTTAAGAACTTAAATTTGCTATAGCTCAACCAGTTAAGTGCGCAGGAGGGTGTGGGGAATACTGAGTTCAAATCTCAGTAGTAGCAGAACTCATTTTTATCTATGTGTATGGGCAGAACTTTTTTTTTTCATTTCATTTTTATTCTGCTGTTATTTGTATCGGTCCACTCCATCCTCGGTAAAGGAATTTACAAGAAAAACAGAGAACACGACGGTATGGAGCTTATTCTTGAAAGAGCCGATTGCCCCCCCCCCCCAACAACTGCTCTCGATAGTTCCTCGGTACTTCAAACCTGAAGATTTTTTGAAGATGGCAAACTCCATTAATAAGCCCATCACGCCTTCATCCTTCGAGGGGAATCAACTACGAATTCATCTCCCTCTCCATTGTGAATCACCGCCACTTGTGTCGGAAAACTGCCGCCAGTTTCACACCTTCACCACCCCGTAAATCACCACCACATCACTCATCTTCACCAGGAAACTGTTTTCGTTTCCTGCCCAGTTCGATTCGCCTTCATCAACCAATAATCACCACTGGTAATCACCTTCCCCTCCACAAACGCCATACTCTAGACCTCCGAAATCGTCATCACCCTTTTCATATGCTCCGACCGTGACTTTCAAACTTCAGTCGTCTCCAATCTTTGAAGCGTAAGTGGATTTCTGCTTCCCTAAATGATAATCTGGCTTCAAGCGCTTTGGTTTTCTTTCTCTCTCTCTATTTTGATTTTCATTTCATGAAACTCGCCCGATGAAATCGAAGAGATTGAGGGCCAAATTTCAGTTTCGTCGGACTAGTATCTGATGATAGCACCGATCGAGTTCATTCTCTTTTGTCTCCCGTCTCCACTTCGCCTGTTTCAGTTTATGAGTTCTTCCTTCTGCATATACTGTAATCTGGTATGGACATTGCAGTCCACGGACAGGTCGAAGAAGGGTGTTTAATGTTAGACTCCCCATATGAAGTTGCGTTTGAGTTGCTCCGAGATTTCTATCGCTGTGATACTGCTAAATTGGCTCGCATTAGGTCGTGGTTCCACCTATCTCCTCTCGCTGTCCTACTTTGATTCAAGAATTAGTCTTTCTCTTGTAACGATTTTGTCTGCCCTCGTGATGGTCGGATTTATGAACTGGTCCCTCTCCAGTCATGAGTCTCATTTTCTCGTTTTCTCTTTTTCTTTTCTTTTTCTCGTGATTGTTATTTTGGGTGAATCAACTCTGATGTTGCACTACACCTGAGTATTGTCCTTTGCAGTCGACGGATACAAGTTTGGAAATGCCATGTGATGGCGTTATGTGGTTTGCTTTCTGATTATTCGATTAGTTGAAAGTGACATCCCTCTAAAAACAAACCATCGGTTGGCAACTGTGGTCACCTAAGTGCAGTTTGTATCTCTAAACCCTCTTTGTGTTCATTAGAAGTTTTGTTCAGACCGTGAGAACTATGCCCACGAGCACTATATGTTCCTTATTCTTAGTGATCATTTCCTATACTAACCTATACTTTGTTTCTGGTTTATCACTCTCCGATTTGTTTTCTCTTTTCTCTACTTCTTAGCAGGAACCCGTACTTGTTTCCTCACTGGTACTAAACCCTGAACCCCTGTTACTTCTCTGTTTGATTGAATCATACGCAAGCATAATATCTGATTGCTGCTCCCCGTTGATGAATTAACCACTGCTGTTTTGTGTATTTTGTTTTCCTGTCAAAAGAAAAGAAGGGGAAAGCTCATGGATACGTTCTGTAAAATGGTATATGATTTAGTTTATAGCTTTAGCAATGCACTTTGCTCACGGGTGGTAATGTTGTTAGAGGAAGATGTTTAACCAACTCTGTGTGTTTCATAATTTGGCTACAACGTATGTTTTGAGTGTATAGTGGTCAATACAGTAAGTAATATAGATTAACATAACCACTTAAGTTTTGGTTAGTTTAGGTCTGACCAAAATGAGAAATAAAAAACAGAAGAAAAGGAAAACACAAATTGATGTCTAGAGCCTAATTGGTGTTTCTATAGAATCTTGCTGGCCTGATGATTCGGCTCACTTCACCATGTACATAATGGTCATCTGTTTTTGCAATTTGTGTGGTTCAACCTAGTTCTTACCTTTAGTCAACTCTTGTCATCAATTTCATTGGAATTATGCTCTTTGCTCTTACTCTGTAGGTTTGAACTCTCACTGGTCTCTAAAGGCAGTAAATAGAAATACCTCCTTTAAGTTTGTTAGGCCATTTCTGTCACTTTGACTGTTGTTCATTATTGGATTCCTGTTCTTCCATTTGCAAATCCACGACACATGTATTATTTTCCTTTCTTTTATCTGTTATGTTGTAATATTTTATTTGATGCTTATCTTAACTAAGCCTTAGTTATTATGTCCTCTAGGTCCTAGCCACTAGGTTAGTGGGTGTCTCTTGGCACTTAGTGGGTCATGTGTCCTTCTTGGTCAAGGTGACACCCTAAACCCTAAAACACACATTTAAATATATATATATATATATTATTGTAAATAATGAACTCACTTGTCCACACCCAAGATCCTCCCAAACACCTACTTCCCCTCCTCTTCGATCCTAAATCCAGAATTGTTTCTCAAAAATTTTCTACAATGTTTTCCATGACATGTAAAAACCTCCAAGTTTCTTATCAGATTTTAGAAAGCCCAACCAAGCCCATGACCCAATCCCAAGCACTGAGGCCCAAACCATAAAAACTGGCCCTGGAATTTGACCAGACCCGACCCAATCTCGTATCTATAGCCAACTTAAAAGCCAGCCCAAGTCCATCAACCAACCCGCCCATTACCCATAACGTGCCCATTACCCACAACCTGACCCAAGTCCATAACCCAGCCCAAACCCAAATTTGGCCCAAGCCCAAACCCAAATTCGGCCCAAGCCCATACAAGTCAAACCAAGCCCACACAAGTCAAACCAAGCCCACCCAAGTCAAACCCGTCCACAAAGCCAACAACATTGACCAAAAACGTTGACCTTGACCAAAAATGATGACCTTGACCAAAAAAGTGTTGACCTTGACCAAAACATTGACCTTGACCAAAAACGTTGACCTTGACCAAAAATGTTGACTTTGACCAAAACTTTAATCCAAGCATTGACCAATCCCATTCAACACCAAATTGTAGATTCCATCCAAACTCTAAAAATCCAAAAAACATTCCTCATTATTCAGTTTTAATTCAAAAATCCTGAAAATCTCTTTTCTCAAATTTTCAAGCAATCATTTTATTCGAACTTCATCAAGTTTTCAAAAGAAACCATTTTGTGGAATTTTAAAAGGAAAAACTCTTCTCACATCACAAAAAATCTCTCTCTCAAAACGCAAAAGTTCTTCTCACATATACAGAAAGTTTTCCACTAAAAATATTTCTCAAAATCAGTGTTTCTTCATCGAGAATTCTGAACAACTTCAAAGGTTTTTCAACTCAGCTTTAAAACTAAAAAATAAACCGTTCTCGGGGAACAGTGAATGTCTAACACCTTCAAAATGTTTTCTTCTTCTAGTTAGATGTCACTTGTCTCCCTTCCAAAATAAAAATCCGAGGCGGGGCACTGGGGTCATAACCTCCCTTGTCGCAGTCTGGATCTCTTTAGGCGGGGCATTAGGGTGACAAACCTCCCCTAATTGCAGCCTAGATTTTTACAAGGCAGGGTGCTAGGGAAGTAACGACCTTCCTAGTTGCAGTCGGGATTTTAGAATCGTCTAACTCCCTTCCGCTCGATTTCAATGTTTTCAGTTTTTAAATGTTTTAAAACTCGGGAGTTAGAGACGTTATTAGGGTTCGACCGAGAACATCTTATTCATGGTGTTTCTATCTGAACCCTATTTTTCGACATAAATTCATTGCCCCCCATCTTCGAGCCTCGGCACTTACCATTTATTAAGTGTCGTGTTCGAGGGGGTACATAGGGTAATCCCTCGGGATTATCCGCCCTTTTTACAACAAAATGATTTTTCGGTTTTAAAACTTTAAGAGAGAAAATTCTGAATAAACAAATCCAACCCTTCCATTAGAGCTTTAACCCATAAGCACTCCTCAATCCTTTCTTAAGCAAACTCGAAGTCACAAGTCTCACTAACATAGAACCCTTTATTCTTAAACGCTCCTGAACAATCTTAGTCATCTTAAACCTGAAACATCTTCAAAACCCGAACACCTGTAAACCAAGTATCCTCTTTCACACTCCATCAACACTTTCGACTTCCTAAAACACCTCAAAAATTTGACCATTCTAAAATCCAAACTTTACTAACACGAAAACTCCTCAATTCTACCAAAGAATCCGAACGCCTCTCAACTTCACAAAATGACCAAAAACCCCTCAGCTCTACAAAATGACCAAAAACTCCTAACTCCAGCAAATGATCCAAACACCCCTTAACTTCAAAAAAATATATAATAACCAAAATGCCCTTTTGCTCCTCAAAACTTCCAGCATCCTTTTTGACCTCGTGAAAGACGAAACAACCTCAAACCTCTCAGAATTAATCAAATCCCTCAATACTTCAACCAAACCAACTCCAAGACCAGTCTATTCTTCAACTCTTTGAATCATCTAATCCTCAATGAAATACCCCTACTTAATTAAATATTGATTAAACTTATAATCAATTCAATTAAGGCCTAAACATGCCTTAAAAATAATTAAACACAACAAGTTTATAGAAAGCAAGAATTACACCCTTTGACCTTTTTAGGGTGATTAAATATCCAAACGAACTCCGTTTAACCTAAAATTTTGACCAGAGCCTTATAACTCATAATGAACATATTAAAACCATTTCCAAGGGAAACCACGCTCAGAAACTCATTGGAACACAAAACGTGCACTGAGCTTTCTTAAAACACATTTTGTGAGATTGTCTCCAAAATGAGTTCTATTTAATTTTAGGGTCTTAAATGCCCTTAAATATACTAATGTGACATAATGTACCACATTAAAATGTATAATTCAAGTTTTTCACAAACCCAAAATATGTGCATTGTTTTGTGAATAATAACCAAATATTGCAAAAATAACATTTAATCACTTAATCTAGTCTATGGTCAATATATTCCCTTGATCTTAGCTAATATATTCCGCCAGTTTTAAACCTCATAACAAGGCATATTGCCGTCCCCATCTACAAGTATGTTACTCACTACCCACCCATATCTTAAAAGGTAATGTACATATGTTTTTTTATATATATAATATTATGTAAGCTATCTATATCTTCCAATCCCTCGATTATTGCTGCCTATCTCACCCACTTGTACACTCATTACCTTACCTCCTTACCAGCTGCCTTTATCATCCTTATTGATAAGTCAGGAATTTACCTATTTCTGCATGGTCCTTTGAGACCCAATTGTGTTATCATTTACTGCTAAATTCCTGTCTTTTAAGTGTTTTTTGTTTCTTGTTGCAATGTCTTCTTTTATGGTTTTGTGTGCTTTTTCAGGTATTTGATCTCAAAAGAAACATGTTCGTATCATTGTTGAAACGCATGGAAAATCAAACAAGCTGATTTGAGTCAAAGACAACAACTCTCGAATTAAATTCAAGCACGGTCGGGACTTGATACTGGAGCTAAGTCCCGGACCACATTGTAACTCAAATCTCGACCGAAAATCAGGCATGGTCCGGGACATGATGCTGGAGGTAAGTCCCGGACCACAATATCAATCAATTCTCGAACCATATTCAGACATGGTCCGGGACTTTATACACAACTTAAGTCCCGGACCACACAATGAAGGGATTCTCGACCTGTTTTAACACCATGGTCCGGGACTTTATACAAACCCTAAGTCCGGACACACAAACCAACCAGAGCAAATTCTCGACCTATTTCAATGATACGGTCCGGGACTTCATACAAGACTTAAGTCCCGGACCACACTGCTGAAAGCGCTACAAACGCCGAATTTGAAAAGTAGAGAATTATTCGCTACATATTAAACTGCAACCGCCCCATATCTCCATTATACCTCCGTACCCCTTTCCAGACCAGCCCTCCACTGCGACTACTTTCATCTCCTAAACTCCACTAATCTAATCACCTCCCTAAATTCAGCTCATCATTCACCTTTCCACTCACAATTCCAGTATTCCTGTCCACCACCTGCTACGTACTGAGTTCTATAAATAGAACTCAATCTGATTCATGCAGGACACACAATATCCATCGGATATCTCTTCCTTCCATACACCATTACACTCCTCCATCCATTTCCATTTTCATAAACCACGTTCCATTTATACCTTTCATCTCATAACACACCACACATACACACAAAATCTGGGATACACAAGCAGCTGGAGACTTCACCATCATCTGGATTGAGTAGAGGAAACTGCTGGTTGTGCACAGAGACTCCATCAAAGAGCCTTAAACAGAGTTTCTTCTTCTTTTTTCTTCTTTAATGTTATTTACATATTTTTACAGTATTTTCATTTCAATGGCTGAGTAGTTTTTATAAATTTCGGTTTGCTATGTAATCCAAATTCAAGGTTCAGTATCTGTGTGATTTACCATTTTATAGATTAAAGTATTGTTCCTTACTTATTTTTATAAATCTTGTGATTTGGCCAGTTACTTGATTTTACCTGTTTATCTGCTTATAAGTGAGAACTGCGGTAGATAATAGACAACATGAACAATACCAGTTAATTTAGAGATGGTAATTCCTCTAGGATATTAACTGATCATTAAACTGGATTATTCTTAAAGCTGTTAGCAATTAGTAAATTTGTAACGAGAGTTAAAATTTATTAGTTGTTAATTAGATTCCACCGAGCGGGAGAGACCGAACGTGGAATATTTCTGATCTAGGATTTTAATCTGAATTTTGGTAAACACACTGAGAAAGGAACCGAAGAATTTGGAGGATTAGTAAACCGGAATTTCCCTTGTTTATTAAACCAAAAACATTATTATTTTATCCACTGTCTTGCATTTATTACCTTTGCTCATATTTACATTCTTGTTTTATACTTTAGTAATCCAAACAAAACAAAACCCCCTGTTACTTGAGTTATTTATTTTTGTTCTTAAATATCAATTAAACTAAAACGCTGCCTCCCTTGGATTCGATAACCTGGAGGGACACTTCTAGGAAAAACTTGCTATAATCGACCGGTATACTTGCCGTTAGGTTTTTACCCAACAAGTTTATGGCGCCGTTGCCGGGGAGGCACGGTTGCTTAGTTTGATTTTTATTTTTGATCTTATTTAATTTTGTTTTATTTTTTGTCCCCTTTAGTTTTGTCTCATTTTATTTTGTTCTTTTACAACTACATTACTGTCAGTCATCTGATCTTGGTTTATGGTTAAAACTCGTTCTGAAGGAAACCCTGAATTCGAAATCGAACCAGAGATCGACAGAGTAACAAGAAGAATTCGGAAGAGGTTAGTGCTGGATCCTCCAATTGAGCAGGAGGTGTTCCTAAAAGATTCACCAACAGAAGGAATTGTTGAAGAAGAAATCTAAACAACCCCTCAGGAACCAATATGGAGAATCCGGAGAGGCACATGAGGGATTACACCCGCCCAAGCGTTGAAGGGCTTGTCTCACCAATAGTAATTCCTGCGTTACCAGCAGGGGAGCATTGGCAGTTCAAAACACACTATGTTACTATGGTCATGAATGCACCTCAATTCAGCGGAACAATCACCGAAGATCCCAATGTCCATCTCACCACTTTCCTGAGATTGGTAGGAGCTTGTTCTACATCAGCTTCACAAGAAGTTGCTAGATTGACTCTCTTCCCATTCTCCTTAAGAGACAGAGCTGCAGAATGGCTAAACTCATTGACACCCAACAGTATCACTACCTGGACAGAGTTAGCAAATGCATTTCTGGCAAAATATTTCCCTCCTTCTCGGATGCTGATTATGAGAGGAGAGATTACCATTTTAAGCAGTTCACTGGTGAGACATTATCTGAGGCGTGGGAGCGTTTCAAAGGGATTGTGCGCAGAGTACCACACCATGGCCTAGGAGAGGAGGTAATTTTACAGTCCTTTTACAAAGATTTGGATCATTCAAGTCGTTTGTTGGTAGACACTTGTGCAGGAGGAAGCCTCATGGAGCTACCAATAGCTAGAATCAAGGAATTATTGGAGACCATTGCCAATGCATCCAATCAATGGGGAGGTGCGAGAACCGGAGAAGCTGCACCAAAGAAACTGCTGGAGTCTATGAAGTAGATTCGAATACTTTTCTGGCTGCCAAGATGGAAGCAATGTCTAAACAATTTGAAAAGATGTGTGCAATGATGAACCCTCAATCAAGCGCTGCTGTTGTGACCGAGTCTTTCCCACAGTGTGAGTATTGTGGTAGAAGTTCCAACATGTGCCAGTGTACTTCTCAGCAAAATGAAGAGGTAAACTATCTGGGAAACAGGCAAGGGAATTTCTACAACAACCAAAACAATCAAGGATATCAGCAGAGGTTCCAGGGAAACAACTACAGTCAGAGGCCTCCACAGCAGAACACTCAGCATTTTCAAAGACCCCAACAAAATCAGCAAATGCAGAACCAGCAGTCACAGAAACAGCCAGCTGGTGTGAGTTCAGGTTTGGAGGACATGATGCGAGAGTTTATCCTGTCGACCAATAGGAAACTCGAACAGCAAGAGAACACCAACCATGAGAACAAGACATTCATCTTGGAGCAGAAAGCCTTCAACAAACATCTTGAGACTCAGATTGCCCAACTAAGTGAAAAACTTTCTGATAGACCTGCAGGGGCTCTACCTAGCCAGCCAGAGAAAAATCCTCGCGAATACGCTAAAGCAGTGACTTTGAGGAGTGGTAAGCAGCTTGATCCTTCGATCCCTGAAGCTGAGAAGACTCCAGCTAAAAAACAAAGTTGTTAGTCAAGAGGTAGAGATCATTGAAGGGCCGGTGTCAGAAAATACTCCAGTTGATATCAGTACACAGAAAGATGGTGAGCTGACTGGTGAAGCTGCGCAATCTTCTAGACCATCACGACGGGCGGTCCCTGAGCTCCCAGTGCCATTCCCAAATCGATTGAAAAAGAGAGACCTCGACGAGCAGTTTGGTAAGTTCCTTAGCATTTTCAAGAAACTAACAATTAATATTCCCTTTTCAGATGCTTTGACACAGATGCCTATCTATGCGAAGTTCTTGAAAGACATACTATCAAATAGAAGGTCATTAGTTGAGAAGGAGACGGTACAATTGACAGAAAAAGTTTCAGCAGTGCTTAGCAAGAACCTTCCACCAAAGCTCGATGATCCCGGCTTACCAATCATCCCATGCTCAATAGGTAATGTCGATTGTGGTAAGGGTCTCTGTGACTTGGGAGCTAGCATTAATTTGATGCCTTTATCCATGTATCTTAAGCTTGGATTAGGAGAGTGTAACCCTACTCGCATTACCTTACAATTAGCAGATAGATCCATTATCTTTCCAAAGGGTGTAGTTAGAGATTTGGTTGTTTCTGTTGGCACTTTTGTTTTTCCCGCTGATTTTGTAATTCTAGATATGGAGGAAGACAAAGAAGTACCACTAATTCTTGGCCGCCCTTTCATGCGAACAGCTAGGACCCTCATTGATGTTGAGGGTGGTAAGATAATATTGAGAATGCATGATGAACAGCTTGTTTTTGACATGTCAAAGGTTACGAAACACCCATCTGATGTACATGCTTGTTTTAGTTTGGAATCTATTGACTCTCTGATGCAGGATTATGTATTTAGCCCTGCCGACATTGATGAGTTAGAGAAATGCTTAGTGGAATCCATAGATGGAATTCATGATGATCCGGAAGTCTCTCTGCTGTGGCATTCCAATTGTCAGCAGGAGGACGATATCGAAAAGGTCCCATGATAGAATCTGAAAAGCTGGAGAGGGAAGCTCAGGAGTTGATTCCCTCTATCAAAGCACCACCATCCTTGGAGCTGAAACCTCTCCCCAGCCATTTAAAATATGTTTTCTTAATTGAACCCTCTAGTTTGCCTGTCATTATCTCTGCAGAACTAACTGATGAACAGGAGGAACAACTAATGCAGGTGCTTAGGAAGAACAAAAAGGCGATAGGATGGTCAATCGCTGATATCCAGGGGATAGCTCCTCACTTTTGTACACACCGCATCTTTCTTGAAGAAAACTATAAACCACTAGTTCAACCCGAGAGAAGATTGAACCCAAACATGAAGGAGGTGGTAAAGAAGGAAGTCATTAAGCTTCTCGATGCAGGTATTATTTATGCAATTTCTGATAGTGAATGGGTGAGCCCTACACAAGTAGTGCCCAAGAAAGGGGGATTTACTGTAATTCCCAATGATAAAGGTGAGTTAGTTCCTCAAAGAACTATTACAGGGCACAGAGTGTGCATTGACTATCGAAAGTTGAATGCTGCAACCAGAAAAGATCATTTCCCTCTTCCTTTCATTGATCAAATGTTGGAGAGACTTGCAGGACATAAATATTACTGTTTCTTGGATGGTTACTCTGGGTATTTTCAGATACCTATTGCTGAAGAGGACCAAGAGAAAACAACTTTCACATGCCCATATGGCACTTATGCTTACGCGACGCATGCCCTTCGGTTTATGTAACGCTCCAGCTACCTTCCAGCGCTGCATGACAGCCATATTCTCCGACTACATTGAAAAATGCATCGAGGTATTCATGGATGATTTTTCAGTTTTTGGACTAACTTTTGACTCTTGTTTGGAAAATTTGGATCATATCTTAGCCAGGTGCAGAGAACCAATCTAGTCCTAAACTGGGAAAAATGCCACTTCATGGTGCAAGAGGGCATTGTGCTGGGACACAAGATCTCTAGCAAAGGTATTGAGGTGGACAGGGCTAAGGTGGAAGTGATCGATAAGTTACCACCACCAGCTTCAGTAAAAGATGTGAGAAGTTTCCTAGGTCATGCGGGCTTCTACCGACGGTTCATTAAAGATTTTTCAAAATATCCAAGCCGTTGTGTGATTTGCTGGTCAAGGATGTGAAATTCGACTTCACTAAAGAATGTCTTGAGGCATTTACCGTCATCAAGGAAAAGCTGATATCTGCACCGGTTGTTGTTGCACCTGATTGGTCTCTACCATTCGAGATCATGTGTGACGCTAGCGATTTCGCCATGGGAGCAGTTCTGGGGCAAAGACATGACAAAATGCTGAAGGTAGTCTACTATGCAAGTAAGACACTTAATGATGCACAAAAAAATTATGCAACAACAGAAAAGGAGCTGTTAGCCATCGTCTTTGCATGCGACAAATTCAGATCATACATCATTGGGAGTAAAGTCATAGTCCATACAGATCATTCCGCCCTCCGACATCTATTCAAAAGGCGGAAGCAAAACCGAGGCTGATTCGATGGATCTTACTCCTTCAGGAGTTTGATATAGAGATAAAGGACAAACCCGGAGTACAGAATGGAGTGGCTGATCACTTATCTCGGATTACATATGCTGATGATGATGGTATACCAATTAACGAGTTCTTCCCAGATGAGCATGTGTTCAAAGTTGGCTCCACTGGAGATCCTTGGTATGCAGATATTGCAAACTATCTTGCAAACAGATAGTACCCCCCCCCAGCATTGACATATCAGCAGAGGAAGAAATTCTTCTCCACTGTTAAGCACTACCGTTGGGATGATCCATTTCTTTTCAAGGTTTGTGCGGATGGGATGATTCGAAGATGTGTCCCTGATACTGAAATAAAGATATCCTTGATCATTGTCACTCAAGAGAGGCAGGAGGTCATTTCGGTCCTGCTCGGACAGCAGCAAAGGTTTTGGAAGCAGGTTTCTTTTGGAAGACCTTGAACAAAGACTGCTATCAGTTTGTATCCACATGTGACCAGTGCCAAAGACAGGGGAACCTATCTAGACGCCATGAGATGCCCTTGAATTCTATATTGGAAGTTGAACATTCGACCTTTGGGGTATCGACTTCATGGGACCATTTCCATCATCACACAAAACCTCTACATCTTGGTAGGAGTAGACTACGTTACAAAATGGGCTGAAGCAATAGCAGCACCAACTAATGATGCAAAAGTAGTGCTGAAATTTTTGAAGCGGAATATATTCACTCGTTTTGTGTGTTCCGCGAGCAATCATTAGTGATGGAGGTACCCATTTCTGCAACAAACAGTTTGAAGCTCTCCTACAGAAGTATGGCGTACGGCACAAGGTTTCCCTACCATATCATCCACAAACAAACGGGCAAGCCGAGATTACAAACAGAGAAATCAAGTGGATCCTGCAGAAATCTGTCACATCCTCTAGGCGTGATTGGTCACTCAAGCTAGATGATGCCTTGTGGGCATATCGCACTGCCTTCAAAACACCCTTAGGTATGTCTCCGTACAAATTGGTATATGGCAAGGCATGTCATTTGCCTGTAGAATTGGAGCATAAGTCTTTTTGGGCCATCAAAGCATTAAATTTTGATTTACAAAAGGCTGGTGAGAAGCGCAAGATGCAGTTGTGCAATTTGGAGGAATTTAGAGAGGAAGCATATGAAAATGCTAAGATCTATAAGGAAAAGACAAAAAGGTGGCATGACAAGCTTTTGGTCAAGCGTGAGTTTCACGTTGGAGATAAGGTGCTTCTATTTAACTCCCGTCTGAAATTATTCCCGGGAAAGTTGAAATCTCGCTGGTCTGGACCGTTCACAATAACAAGTGTCTCGCCTTATGGAGCCATAGGTTTAATCAATGCGGAAGGGGAGACTTTTAAAGTAAACGGGTCTCAGTTGAAACACTATCTCAGTGGTGACACCGCCGAAGTCCATTCAGTGATCACGGTGCATGATCCTCCATCCTGATCTTACAATTACACGGTCTAGCCAAAGACCGAAAAGACGGGCAGCTCATTGGGAGGCAACCCAATCTCCTTTCTTCTATCTTCTTGATTTTCATTTTAATTCATGTTTTTACGTGTGCTAATTCCTTTGTTAGCTATTTTCTTTCGTTGTTTGTTGTCAAGTGTAGGATTGATGAAGAATGAGAAACAGAGTATTAGAAGACAATCCTTCGGTGGACAAAACAGGGTGGTGGGCCGGGATATCTTAAGTCCCGACCAGTGGAAGTCCTCGACCGGAGGTGACTCTCGAACAGAAAATGGGGGTGTCCGGGTCGTACTTCTTAAGTTCCCCGACCCAGGAGGTGTGAAACTCTCGACTCTATTGTTATGGTCCGGGATTCTTTCCACCTCTTCCCGACCCGACCTCGCGACCTCAGCCCCGGACTCATCCTCACCTCTGTCCCCGGACCCATACAACTTTAGAAAAAAAAACACAGAACAACCCGTCGTCTTCATTCTTCAGCCTCTTGTCTCACATCTGAAATCCCTAGCTCCCAACCTCACCTGCTCTCGACATCGCCGCCTGAAAACCGCCCTCGCCACCCGACTACCATCTTCCTCCACCACTGCACCTCCAACCTCACTCTCTCTCGCTCACAATTCGCCGTCGTCCTGCCCCGCCACCACAACCATCACCGTCATCATCACGACACTACCCACCACCTCCTCTCACCACGCCTCGCTCTCTCCACGTCCGCCTCCCTCTGTCCGCGCTCGCAATTCCCTGCCTCTATCACCCCGTTTCCTCTCCTGCTCCACACCGCCACCACCTCCAACCTCACTCGACTCACCCCCTCTGTCGCCCTCGCCTCCTCTCACAACCCCAGCCCTCCACCTCGCTGCCCCATCGCACTTCACTCCAGCACCGCACCCACCAAATCCCTCTGTCCGCCTCCACACTCCCTCGCCATCCTCCGCCTGTTCTTCCCCGCCACCCACCCGAACACCACATCTCCCCTCCCTCTGTCGAGTCCGACACCGCCATCCATCGACTTCGCCTGCTCCACACCCGACAACACCACCACACCACCAACCTAACTCCCCCCATTGACCAACCCAAACGCACCCTTCACCAAGTCACTACTCCCAAAACTCACATGGCACCCAAAGAGCCCGACGCAACACCGCAGGAGCATCTTCCTCCACCGCTGCCCCTCCCCCACCGCCATCACCCGACGCAGCTCCACTCCTCCGGGTCCGGAGACAGTCGACTCCGACTTCATCAACGAAGCTGCTAGGAACTGGTACCATGCTCGGGAAAGGAAAATACTACCTGAAAGGTCAGTGTGTCCAACCTTAATTGCTGAATTTGATCTGGAAACACTGTTTCGTGCACGACGTTGGTTTGTCTGCTGAATCGAGGTGGGAGATTCTACCCGAGATTGATCAAATTGTTTTATGCTAATGCGTCGATAAATGATGATGGGGATACCATCAATTCTGTGGTTAAAGGGGTGAATATTTCTGTGACTCCTGCTAGCATTAGGCGTTGTTTGGGATTGCCCGTTGCTGTTCGGGTTCCCACTGCAGAGAATAGGGCGAATATGCCAGTATTGACCAGACAGGCTAAGGAGCACTATATAAACTTGATTGTCCATGACCCGGATGTTCAAAACCGCCAGCGTCGAAATAACCGGGATAAGCAGGTTGTCACGGGGGATAAGCTCCCGACCCCGAGAGAGCGACTGATTTTAGGGATATTGATGTATAATGTTCGCCCCCGGGAGTGCGCTGATCTGAATATGCATGACTGCTGGCTTATGCGCTACATCCTGGACGACGCCTATGCCGCCGCAGGGGTCCCTCCCGGTTTGCATCATGTTATCTTTAACTCCATGTCAGGGTAGTAGATCACCGATCACTCCCTCCTCTCTTCCATTCCTACACTACTGTGCTTGCTGAAAAGGGGGTGGATGTGTCTGATGAGGAGCCTCAGTACCCTCGATCTACTCTCGATATGACCTATGATGAGATTCTTCTTAGTGGGAGAAGATCGACGGGCAGTGGGTGAAGCGCCGACGCGCTGCAGCGCGCTCCCCGAGAGTTGCTGAAGCTGCGATGGGCTGAGGCTGATGCTGCGATGGCAGGCTGTGTGGAGCCGCTGCTGCTGCTGCTGCTGCTGGTGGTGCTCCCGGACTTCCCGATGCCTGATGGTCCGGCCCCGGGCTATGATGCGTTGCTCCATGAGTTTAGAGCCTGGAGGGGGACTGCTACAGCTTACTTCGACGGTTTTACGAGTCGTCTAGATGGGTATGGTCAGAGACTCTCTCTCAGCTTTAGAGACCCGTCAGACTGACTATGAGGCCAGACGGGATGCTCAGTTTGCTGAGTACGCGGCTCGTCAGGAGACCCGTCAGGCTGAGTATGAGGCTCGTCAGGAGGCCCGACTCCGTGAGTATGATGAGCGATTTACACAGTTGGAGTCCTGCGCATGCCCCGGCGGTAGCACATGGGTTGGTTTATACTCCATCCTACATCAGCCCATCTATCTTTTATTGCACTTTTGGATTTTCATCTGACTTTGACATTTGCGATATTTTGATGTCTTTTAGATTTGTAGGTTGCTACTTCTAGTACCTTTCTTTTTCTATTTGGATTGTTTGATGGGATACTTTGGTTATTCCCGAACATTTGGTTATGCGTACTCTCTTTTGTTGCAACACGCTGTCTGCTGCTTTGTGATATTCCAACAGGACTGCCATTCTTGTGTGCGATATCGAAAGAAAACAAAGGAGACTCTGCCGAAACTTCCACAACCTTCCTTCAGTCTCCCGTTCCTTTTCATAAGTGTGGGGACATCATCTTCACCGATTATTCAGGGGAGTCCTATTCTTTCTTTTGCACTATAATCCCGTTCTAGTAGCAATGAGGACATTGCAATTTTCTAAGTGTGGGGAGGTAGTAAGGGGGTTGCAAGTCTATTTGTTTGTTTTCTGTGGCTCCTGACAATACTTATTCTCCCTTCACTAACCTTTGATGACCCTCCACAAAATTTTTAAATTCGACATACTTGGTTTTCAGCTGTGGTAAGATGCATCAGTCGGGAATAACATACAAGTAGCGAACATTTCTGAGATTTAATCTGAAATTTCGGTCATAAGAACTTTGGTTATACTGCTTGGATTGTCGGTTTTGATTAAAACTTGCATCTATTTCCTTCAATAAAAGGTGAGACCATTTTGTGACTATTTTGTTTGAACTAACTTGGGGCTTTTGGAAAGTTTTGGAATGAATGGAAGGAAAGGACAAAGGCAAGGTACTCCTCTAATCTACTCTGAACCGGAACAGGCCTCTCCCATTCGGTAATTAAGCCCTTGGAGTGCCTCATCACTCATCTACCTAAGATCATCTGATCTGGGATAGAAGGCCCAACACCGCTACAAGGATGGGGAGAAAAAGTCTGAGGGGATGAAATGAATAATGCTTACTCAGAAAAATTGGAAGGAAAGTTCTTTCATGACTAAACAGTTTATTGCACATTCTTCCTTGATTATGAGTATGTGGCAATGAAAGGTAATGTGGAATATGACATTACTTCTTGCCCCTTGTCGTCCAATGAATTGTGGAAAGCAAATGGAAAGTAGAGCCCTGAGTAAAGTTTGGATTGATAGTTATGATGATAGTCTCATGCATTTGGCAAACACTCTAGCTTCACTGTTTAAGAAAACTTGCAGTACTAGTCAATGTCTCTTATGATTGTTTTTCAGCATTAGATTTCCTTGAACATTTTCCTGACCTGATAAATCCCGTTTTTGAAAATCTGGTACATTTTGATTGCAGTAATTGCTTGAGGACAAGCAAAGGTTAAGTGTGGGGATGTTGATAAGTCAGGAATTTACCTATTTCTGCATGGTCCTTTGAGACCCAATTTGTTATCATTTACTGCTAAATTCCTGTCTTTTAAGTGTTTTTATGTTTCTTGTTGCAACTGTGTCTTCTTTTATGGTTTTTGTGTGCTTTTTCAGGTATTTGATCTCAAAAAACATGTTCGTATCATTGTTGAAACGCATGGAAAATCAAACAAGCTGATTTGAGTCAAAGACAACAACTCTCGAATTAAATTCAAGCACGGTCCGGGACTTGATACTGGAGCTAAGTCCCGGACCACATTGTAACTCAAATCTCGACCGAAAATCAGGCATGGTCCGGGACATGATGCTGGAGGTAAGTCCCGGACCACAATATCAATCAATTCTCGAACCATATTCAGACATGGTCCGGGACTTTATACACAACTTAAGTCCCGGACCACACAATGAAGGGATTCTCGACCTGTTTTAACACCATGGTCCGGGACTTTATACAAACCCTAAGTCCCGGACCACAAACCAGAGCAAATTCTCGACCTATTTCAATGATACGGTCCGGGACTTCATACAAGACTTAAGTCCCGGACCACACTGCTGAAAGCGCTACAGAACGCGCGAATTTGAAAAGTAGAGAATTATTCGCTACATATTAAACTGCACCGCCCCATATCTCCATTATACCTCCGTATTCCCTTTCTAGACCAGCCCTCCACTGCGACTACTTTCATCTCTAAACTCCACTAATCTAATCACCTCCCTAAATTCAGCTCATCATTCACCTTTCCACTCACAATTCCAGTATTCCTGTCCACCACCTGCTACGTACTGAGTTCTATAAATAGAACTCAATCTGATTCATGCAGGACAACCACATCCATCGGATATCTCTTCCCTTCCATACACCATTACACTCCTCCATCCATTTCCATTTTCATAAACCACGTTCCATTTATACCTTTCATCTCATAACACCACACATACACAAAAATCTGGGATACACAAGCAGCTGGAGACTTCACCATCATCTGGAGATTGAGTAGAGGAAACTGCTGGTTGTGCACAGAGACTCCATCAAAGAGCCTTAAAACAGAGTTTCTTCTTCTTTTCTTCTTTCTTAATGTTATTTACATATTTTTACAGTATTTTCATTTCAATGGCTGAGTAGTTTTTATAAATTTCGGTTTGCTATGTAATCCAAATTCAAGGTTCCAGTATCTGTGTGATTTACCATTTTATAGATTAAAGTATTGTTCCTTACTTATTTTTATAAATCTTGTGATTTGGCCAGTTACTTGATTTTACCTGTTTATCTGCTTATAAGTGAGAACTGCGGTAGATAATAGACAACAGGAACAGTACCAGTTAATTTAGAGATGGTAATTCCTCTAGGATATTAACTGATCATTAAACTGGATTATTCTTAAAGTTGTTAGCAATTAGTAAATTTGTAACGAGAGTTAAAATTTATTAGTTGTTAATTAGATTCCACCGAGCGGGAGACCGAACGTGGAATATTTCTGATCTAGGATTTTAATCTGAATTTTGGTAAACACACTGAGAAAGGAACCGAAGAATTTGGAGGATTAGTAAACCGGAATTTCCCTTGTTTATTAAACAAAACATTATTATTTTATCCACTGTCTTGCATTTATTACCTTTGCTCATATTTACATTCTTGTTTTATACTTTAGTAATCCAAACAAACAAAACCCCCCTGTTACTTGAGTTATTTTATTTTGTTCTTAAATATCAATTAAACTAAAACGCTGCCTCCCTTGGATTCGATAACCTGGAGGGACACTTCTAGGAAAAACTTGCTATAATCGACCGGTATACTTGCCGTTAGGTTTTTACCCAACACTTATCCACTTGCAACCTGCAAGCCACCGAAGTCACACCAAACATAAGCCTATGACATAAACTATAATATATAAATGGTAAGCAAGCTTTCTCTTACGTACTACTACTCCTATAAACTTGTCCGACAAACTACTACAAGTTTAATAGATAACTCCAATCAGAGGAAGTTTCCCACTTGACCTTTTGCCCAGCCTAACTACTACCACATTATTGCCGATTTTTCTTTTCTTTTGTAGTACCAAGCCTTTCTTCAACCTTCACGTAAGCTCCAGCTTCCTCTTGCTATTCAGAACCGAGAGCTCCACCTATCTTCCATGGCTGCTACTACTACCTGCAGCAGGTGAGTGTTTTAGACTCAAAAAAATACCAATCTCCTTCTCTTTCACGTTAAACATTCCAGTCTCCTTCCTTGCTGCTCCTGAACCAAGAGTGATACTCATCTTCCATGGCTGCTACGTCAAAATTTGGGTAAGCCCTCATGGCTGGAACATGCTCACCCTTCTCCACTCTTCTTCCTCCCTTGATGAACTTTCTTACCCCCATTTCCACCCAGCACAATGAACCGGGTTGGTGCGTGAAGTAAGAGGAGACTTATGGCAGGAACTTAAGGAAGAAATTGAAGCTAGTTCCAATGCCTTGCTAAGGTAAAAACTCATAAAAACCCAACCAGATCTTCTTCTCCATTACCGTTTCCTTTCAGTTTTTTTTCCAGCTCTATAGCTCTCTTCCTTGCCTTCATTACGTACAAAAACAGAGAAGCTCACCATCCCATTTCAGCTAGGTGGGAGCTTGAAGTAGTGCAGTTTCACGGATGAAAACAGAGAAAAGAAGGAAAGTATTATACTAGTAAAACTAAGGTAAACTCTTCATGAAACTAGCCTATTCTATCCTCTACATCTCGTTGATTTCTCCAGCTTCCCTAAGCCCTTTCCTCTGTTTTTCTTCACGTACAAACAGAGGAGGATACCAGCCTTGTGAAGGAACAAACCATCTTGATTGGCCTTGTTTCGGTAAGAAAAAAATCCCACCGTTTCCTCCTTATATGACCATGTATATCTACTGGTATAAACACTGGTTTAACCCCCTCTGTTGCCTACCAAAAACAGGCGTAGAAGCCCTTGAAATCCAGCTCCAAAACTAGGTAAGCACCTTGCATTTTTTCTAGCTTAAACAACCATGTATAGCCCTGTTTTTCTACCTACGGTTTGTGCACTGGTTCATATGGAGTTTTGATACCTTTTCTTGCCTGGAAAAAACAGGCGTGGAGCAGCTCTTAATACCTTACTATACCAAGGTAAACTTATGCTAAAATAAACTAGCTTTGTCTTTAAATAATTGACTATAACTTAAGCCTAATGCTTCTGTTTTTCCTTGGCAAAAACACCTGCCGAGAAGGTGCTGCTATCTTGGGAATAATCTGCCCAAAAAGGAAGGAGAAGAAGCTTAAGCATAAACCTAGCAAAGTAAGGAAAATCTATCATTAAATGCTATAATAATTAAGCTTAAGTGTTGGTTATGTTTGGAAACTAATTAAAGGATTTTATAAAAATAGGCCGAGAGCCTTAGGGGTGTTTGGTGTGCTTGGAAGCTTGGAATCAAAAGCTAGGTGAGTAATACTTACCTTATAATATAATATGGTTTTTATGATACTTTGTTGTATAAGTATACAAGCCGTGGGTAGTATGGAGTTAAATAATTTAATTATGTTTAAAATGTTTAATGACATTTTTGGTTGGTTAGTTCATTGTGTTAATGACCTATAAGGTCAAGGAAATAATTTAGGGGTCAAAAACATAATTTTATAAATATATGGGGGCAAGGGAAATAAAACCAAGACCAAACATGGTTTAGATGACATATAATGTCATAGGAATTAATTAAATGATTTAAGGAATTAACATTAAAGGAAAAATATATATTAAACCGTAAACAATATAGTTTTATGACATTTATGTGTAATTCTATTTTATGTTGTTATTGTAATAAGGCCATGTATTTTTAGGCCATTTAATTTATGTTTATCAAGCTTAAAATAGGTTTAAAATGAATTTAACATGATAACTAAACATTACCGAATTACTTTAGGGATTTTCTGTAATTTAAATGATTTTTGGGGTTAACTAGAAATAATAACCGAAAACTAGGCATTAAAACCTTATTCTATGAGTTTTATGAAATTTAATTAAGTCTTGAGACAAAATGTAAATAAGGGAAAAATTTGTGGGCGAAAGTGGAATTTAGAAACAACTTGGGGGCTGTTTGCAATAAAACATAATAAAACTATAGGTTATATGAGTAACAAATACTAAAACTATATAGTATAACCTATATGTATAACTTGTTATAATATATGTGGCTAATGTGTAAATAAGGAAAGTTATGTTGCTGAAAAAATATATACCAAACAACTAAGGGCTGTTCGGTAATATTAGGAAGAAATAACATATGATAACTATATGTTATAATAATATAATGCTTGGAGGATATAACATATGTTATGCAAAGATGTTATAAAATAAGTGGTGAATTTGTAGTAAAGTGTGGGCTTTGAAAGGAAATGAAATATTAAATATATGCCTATTCGGCAATAAGAGGGAAATATTACAAAACTATAGATTATATCTTATTGCAAAGTTTTGATGTTATAAAATAAGGTATTCATAACATGGTATAAGTTATGTGGGTATATTATAATTAATAAAAACTATAAGAATAAAGAGGTACAAGTGTATTGTATATATATGTTATTTTCGGTAACAAAAATAGTTACTAAAACTATATGTTATAAAGTTTAATGACATATAAAATATCATACCATATGATATCATGATATAAGTGTAACACTAAATAATATTATGTGGTCAAAAGCATAGTTTATGAAAACTAGCAAGCTAGCGCATGCTTATTTAAATATACTTTATATATATATCAAAATGAGGATATAAACTATAGTATACAATGACATAAATACTATGGTTAACATATGATTTTGGAATGGTTTAAATAAACCTTGTATAAGGAATAATATGTACATAATATAAAGTTCTTATTTCATTAAGAAAACAAAGTATATATATACACATATGTATATTGGGGCAAGTGACATGCATATATAATATGGTTTACAGACCATATAATAGTAAATAATAAATGTTAACTTATAAGTATAAATGTATACTATAATGTCATAAGGTTATAAATGAATACAAGTTGTTACATAATTGGGAAGTTGTATAATATAAGGTATATTAAAGAATAGTAAAATACTATGTAATATGAATTAACGTTGCATGGAATGCATGCAACCATAGGTTATCAAATATAACCATGCATGCAACTATAGGTTATAACAATACCTATGCATGCGATGTAACAGTTGAATTAATTATTCGAGAACGAACGAATTTGTATTAAGCGTAACGCTTATTAAATACTACGGTTGGAAACTGTAATTCATAAGTTGAAAACGTTAACTACGCCGTTCGTATAGAAACCGACGTCTTTGTTAAACCGAATATTAATACATACTACGAATAAAGAGTTTAAGGATAACGATACCTTAACTATTAACAGTTGAAATCCGGGGATGTAATATCGGGGTTACTGACGCTATTCAGAAATACCGAATCATATTGTCATGTGGATTGACACTTAGCGTTCTTCGTATTGTTAGATCGCCTGTCAGACGTGCGCGCTCGAGAAAGCTTAGTGGTCTACACTGCACATCCGTGGTCTAAGGTGTACGGTATGTAAAGGGGTCTGATCCGAGATGTCCTGAGGACTTCCTCGGGCTCGGATTTGTTTGCTATAACATGTGTGATATGTGCGTGGATATGTGTATGGGTTGCTTACCTGTGTTACTGCATCATTTATCATGCACGAACGTCCTACGGGACTAATACTACGTCGACTATAGATCGACTTATATAAACCTACATATACGAGTATCGTGATTATGATTGCAGTTGTCTGACATAATACGCTAAGTATTATAAACTATGTAGTTATAACCTAAGTAAAATACTTAGGAAACGAGACACGACATCGTCGGTCTCTAGAGCTTTGACTCGAACATGAATACTACCTAGAATGATTCTAGGCATGTGTAAGACCCATAGGGCAGCCAAAAAATAAGTGATGATTCTCTACATTTAAAAATGTAACTGTTTAAAACGACTAACTAAGTCAACAGTGGAGTGTGGTTAAAAGTGATGGTTACCTTAATCCAGTTAGTCATTGGGTACTGGTCGCGCGTTGAGATCTCTTGAGTTAACCCGGATCGGGTTTACTCTAGTTTAACCTGGTCGAGCCTAGATAGAGCGACAGGTATGGTGATAACATGGGCGCCTTTAAAAAGGCAATATATGGACGCCTTTAAAAAGGCTAAGTGAATGGGCACCTTGTGTGTATGGGACTACTGTCCAAGTGAGGTTGTTACGGGGTGTCCTAACTGACGCCCGCCAGTGCTAACCAAATCAAGTGATATGTGAGGGCCGGGGGCCGAGTGTTGTAATACGTGATGATGTTAACATACGACGGATGAGTTATCAATGCTATTGTATTGTATGATGTGTGACTATGCTGCGTGTATTTATAATGACTGTTTGGATTGGATGGATGGTTATATAGTCATGCATGTTGTTACAGTATTTATTATATCTGTAAATTGGTAAAGCATGAAATCAATCTAATATCAAGATGGTTAAAAAAAATGACAAGTGACCATTAGGGTCCAGGCCCGGCATACTCAGCGTCTATCGCTGAGACTACACTCATTGTGCAGGTTACTGATCAACGTTGAAGCCGAAGTGCGGGAACCGGGTAGTTAGGGTTACTTTAGTTATCGTACATGGAATTTATTTGTATAACGATATCAGTTATGGATGTATGACGGTATGGTTGTATTTATTTGGGATTTGGGTAGACGCTCACTTGTCGATGTTTATGATTATGGACTTAGTATGATGTATAGGAGTTATCTCGTTGTCACAGCGGTTTAGTAGCATGGTTATTTTTAGTTGTTGGATTTAGCTTCTGCTTCGTTACTCGCATGGGCGGGTAATGGCAGGTGACACCCGAGTGAGTTTTAATGTTGTGGTTTATTCTTCCGCTGTAAGACGTTTTATTTATCTGTTATCGTGAGTTATTATTACGTGTTTATTGAGAGGGGTGTTACAAAAGTGGTATCAGAGCCGAGGACCGCTCTGATGATGAGATACTAGGTTAAGACAGTGAGCTTAGGACTTGGGAAACACGGGAAACATTTGCGAGGTACGAAACGTCTTTGCTTTAATGGAATTATGTGTTAGCAAAGCCTTTGGCTTGCAAGTGTTAGCCCTTGAGGCGCACAAACGAGTTGATTGTAATGTGATGTGTTATCGAGAAGACAAACGGTAATACCGAAGTCTAGTGATGGTGTGAGCCAGGAAGCTGGCCAAGGGCATAAAGGCCCGGGAATATTACCCCCGCTACTGACCAACTGAGAGC
The DNA here is from genome assembly GCA_023374045.1 of Limonium bicolor. Lineage (NCBI taxonomy): Eukaryota > Viridiplantae > Streptophyta > Magnoliopsida > Caryophyllales > Plumbaginaceae > Limonium > Limonium bicolor. The sequence goes on from CM041781.1 coordinate 138,064,522, forward strand.
TCAGCCAGGAGGAGACACAAACGTCATGAGTACATTGGCGACAGTCCACTTTCATGTGGAAGTCCAGTACGGACTCTTGCTGACAATACCCCTCCCGCCACAACCCAATGAGTATAATACAACTGAGAAATATAATCCCCGAATATAGGGAGGAGGGCTACCAAGCCCAACAGACCGTCTAAACGCTCTCGCATTGAATGAATAATACCTACTCCTGTAACATGAATAAAAACTCAATACCATACCTCCCTTAACGACCAAGCGTTGTAGTAATAGGCACCGCCAGAGGCGAGCGCCACTACTACCGTAACGTCGTGGAAAGGATCACCCAAGACAATAGGGCAAGTGGGTCGGGAGCACCTTGAGCTCCGCGAGACCGTCGTCCGTAATGGGGACCTTTAACCACCATACCATTGTATCGTAATACCAAACTGTAAAAAGAGATTATATTGAAAACGTGGAAGAATTTTGTAAGTATACCGTCCTGTTATGTTCAAATTCCAATCCTAATCTTATGTACACACAATACCGCGACGCTAGAAGCTCGTCGTGACGACACTTGTGAAGAAACAAATCCCGAGCGTTTATGCTATTACAAATCTAATGAGAGGGAGGACTTGGCTATTTTAATAACAATGTGGTTAGGAAAATTTTCCAATCCAAATACCGTCTTTTTTTATGAACAAACATTCTAACGGTACTTAAGCAACCAATGCGGCAGTAAGAGAAACAAGTCTGAAACCGACAACTCTACTTGCATGGCGCACTTGCCACTGCAAGCGTTGATTTAAACAATGTACCAATAATTCCGTCTACCCCGCGCACTTGCTACTGCAAGTGCTGCAAACAACTACGACTGCAGTTACCACTGCTATTATCGTTACAAACGAATTCTGTAAACTGTGTAGACCAGTGGTACAGCACCATGTCTACCAATAATCACCCAACGATTGTACAACTCTAATATAAACTACAAAACTACAATTGTGCAATAAACCGCTAAGATACGAGGCCTACAACCTCTGAGGGATCCGACGAGTCCGACTAACGCATAAAAAGGGCACACCAGCCCATAACAAATTATAACTATTAAACAAGAATGAATTAAATGACACCGACTTAAGAGCTAAGATGATATAATTTAATTATCAAACCATTTAATGGCTGAATTGGAAGTGGAAGGTGAAACTTGATTCCCGGGGATCAAGGGAAACCAACCACAAATTGGGGTGGAAGGTTAGTTCAACACTGGTGCTGATCACACCAGGGTCGGATGACTCCTGAGACTCTTCACAAGTTGCCACAATTAATTACAGTCAGGATAAACAAAACTGCAGTATACTAGTTACAAACAACTAGCAACAACTTAGCAATAAGATATTAAATAAGGAAACTTGTGACTAACAGTTTACGTTGTATATATCAAATCATACAAAGTAAAATTATGGAGGGAATACGATCGTATAACAATCAGTACCGACAGAACACACTACCAGTGTACGCCAACCTGTGATGAACACCAGGGAATTAGTAAAACGTATCAGTTCACAGAGGGACCAAAAGTGAAAGGAATAATTCTACCGTAATACGGCTATTACCAATATCATTCGCAACAATGAACGCAAAAACGAACAAACGTCAAGATTAAGTTTTATGTGTATTATCAAGACCATACTGATTATGAGACAAGTTCTAAGTAGAAGAATGGCTACCGCCATTGGCGTTCTGCCACGTAAAAATGATAAGTATCAATATGTGTTAAAGACATGTCGTTTACTATTGTGATCACGACTGTCAGTGATGAATGAATGTGTAAATTAAAACAATGACAAACAACTAAATCGATATTACAAAACACTCAAACCGAACGCTAAATAGCATAAGTAAACAAGTACCTAATGTACAAATAAAGGGCATGAGCCCAGGAGACCGGAAACACCGACTCCGATTACCTTTCGAGGTATATTACTAACATAACAATGTCTAAGTTAATATAATGAAGTAAGGGAGCTACGGTACATACCGTAAGCAATGTGAATAACATGATGATTAACTAACAGACGCCAAACCGCGCATGGCCCAATCCCAAGCCTGAGGCCCAAACCATCAAAACTGGCCCATGGAATTTGACCAGACCCGACCCAATACTCGTATCCAGCCCAACTCAAAGCCAGCCCAAGTCCATAAACCCGGCCCATTACCCATAACCTGGCCCATTACCCACAACCCGGCCCAAGTCCATAAACCCAGCCCAAACCCAAACCCAAATTTGGCCCAAGCCCAAACCCAAATTCGGCCCAAGCCCACACAAGTCAAACTAAGCCCACACAAGTCAAACCAAGCCCACCCAAGTCAAACCAAGTCCACAAAAGCCAAACCTTGACCAAAAACGTTGACCTTGACCAAAAACGTTGACCTTGACCAAAAAAGCGTTGACCTTGACCAAAAACATTGACCTTGACCAAAAATGTTGACATTGACCAAAAACTTTGACCCAAGCATTGACCAATCCCATTCAAACCCAAATTGTAGATTCCATCCCAACTCCAAAAATCCAAAAAACATTCCTCATTATTCAGCTTTAATTCAAAAATCCTGAAAATCTCTTTTCTCAAATTTTCAAGCAATCATTTTATTCGAACTTCATCAAGTTTTCAAAAGAAACCATTTTGTGGAATTTTAAAGGAAAAACTCTTCTCACATCACATAAAACTCTTCTCAAAACGTAGAAAGTTCTTCTCACATATATAGAAAGTTTTCTCCTAAAAATATTTCTCAAAATCAGTGTTTCTTCATCGAGAATTCCGAACAACTTCAAAGGTTTTTGAACTCAGCTTTAAAACTAAAAAATAAACCGTTCTCGGGGAACAGTGAATGTCTAACACCTTCAAAATGTTTTCTTCCTAGTTAGATGTCACTTGTCTCCCTTCCAAAATAAAAATCCGAGGTGGGGCACTGGCACTAGTGCAGAAAATGTTTTTAACCACGGTTAAAAAGCCTATATACCACGGTTTAGAACCGTGGTTAATACGCGCGTCGTATATTCGAAAATGCCTATAAACCACGGTTCAAAACCGTCGTTTAAAAGCGCGATTATAAACCACGGTTGTTCTACGACCGTCGTTTAAAGCCGTTTCTGTCGCGGGTCAGACCGATTTTATACCACGGTTTGGCTTTATAACCGTGGTATATAAGGCTTTTATACGACGGTTCATCTACATAACCGTGGTATATGACTCTTTTATACGACGGTTCTCTAACCAACCGTGGTTTAAAACGTCGTTCCACTGAATTTTAAACCACGATTTTTACATAACCGTGGTTTTTTTTCTTTTTTTTTTAGTTTTTCTTGTTTTTTAGCCTCTACCATGTGTTTTCTAACATAACCCAATTTACAATCACATATACAACCTGTACAGGGCATCCAACTGGTATTGCCCTTTGGTAACCAACCACACTATATATGACCATAAACCAAGTTGCCAATTTGAATTGCAACATCGAAAACGAATTGCAAACAAACCCATTCAAACTTTCAAAAATAAGAGAGAGTTGAACTTTACAAACTTTGAGAGTCTACGTTGCTTCAGCACAAACAAAAGTCTAAGTTTAACTACACTAGGATAAGATCTAAGAAACACTCAAGTAATTTTTACACCAAAACTGCGATAAATGATCTCTTACAAAGTCGAGATCCATCTTGGAATACGTGCTCCCTGCTTTTGTGAAAAAAGAAACGATTTGTCCATAAAAAGAAACTGATCATCATTAGTACACACAATTTTATTTAAAATGCAATAACTTTAACTAAAACTTTGATTGGTATGGGTTACCTTTCATCATCATCAAGTGTGTCAATATTTTGTACAATCTCGAACATGTACCGCATCACATAATAGCCACAGCTCCGTGAATCAGGCTGTTTAGGACACTGTCATCACACCATCCATGGATTACCAACTTTAGACAGATCAAAAAATTAAAAGTTTAACTTTAATACAAAAATGCATGCATAAATTAAATGATTACTTACACGTATGTAAGGGAAGTCCAAGATGGAGAATGGTTTCTTCGCATCACTCAAACCAAGCTTATGACCCCTGCATAAATACAACATTTTAAAATGAAGTCATTTATTGCCAATAATCCAGGACAAGCTTAAAATAAATACAAAATGCATTAAAATTTTAAATACTCACTCCTTCAAATATTTCTCTACAGCGATCTCTCGAAGGTCATCAGCGCCCAATGGGTCTAGTATCAACAAGCATGAGGTGTTGATGCACAACACCATCAACATCCAATGATTGCTACCACAGGTAACAAAGAATGTTTTGTAGAACAATATTTTTAATTTATCACATAATGTAATTAGGAAGCAAAAAATTCCAGTTATTGTGTACTTACATCTGATGATATGGGATCAGCAAATATTTGCTTTTTCTTTGCATCGTAGTACAAAATCCCTGCCTCACGTGCTCTGCACATCCTTGCTCATCCAATGCGGCCTGACTTGCTGACATCAATTACGGACACAAGAAAGAGAGGGCTAATAATCTCTTGCTCGCTAGCAGTCTACTAGTCAAACACCTAAACAACATTTTTTCATAAGATATGTTAAATAGCTTAAAAAAATAAAAGATAATGTAATAATTTAAAAGATACTTACACACAATAGGCCTGAATCACAGAGATGTTAAGCAGGTCTCCCATCAAAAATTCTCTTAGATCGCTCACGGTAATCATCAGATCTCTAGGCTCAGGGGAGTGGAAAACATGCTTAGACACTTTCATGTTGAAGTTGGTGACAGACTGCGGCCTCGTCATGAAAAAGTCATATAACATTTTTTGTTTGGCTGTCAGCTTCTTTAGATACTTGGGTGTCAGAATGGGGGATCTCCTAGGAGTCATATCGAAAGGTTTCACCACTTCCTTTCTCACACTCTGACTCTCCTCATTTGATTTCACAACTTCCTTCCCCTTATCCACTTTCCTCTTCTTAACCGGTCTTAATTCCTTATCAATCTAATAGTATACAAAATTTAAATAATAAACATATCAGTCAACAGTCAAGTTAAAAACTAAACAGTAAGCATGTAAATAGTTTACCTTGTCACTGACATCAATGAGAGAATATGGCCATGGAACAATTGAAGATTGTGCTTGACCTATTTTACTCCACTGATTCCACTCCAACGGAAGCGGAGATTCCTCATGGCCTCGCACAATGTCGTCTACCATCACACGAGCGTGAAGAGGTGGGATGAGCTTGAAATGTACTATACTGTTCGGTCCGGTCGCTAAAACCCGACCGTATGCAACATGCACAGTCTCACCATCCAACACTTGAAACAGATGGCATGATTTAGCCACCTACATCAACTCACAACAGTAAGCAAGGTAATAAAATTATATTGTTTTAAAAGTAATGTTAAAATAACTAAGGAGAAAAAAAGAACAAACCGGAAGGTTTTGATAAGGAAATGTGTCTCTGGTAGAAGAAGAAGGTGTAGGATGATCCACCATCGGAGTATCCGCCGTCGTGGTAGGAGCAGACGTCGGTGTAGGATCATCGACCATCATAGGATCCGCCGTCGTGGTAGGATCCGGAGCAGACGTCGGTCTAGTAGTAGGTGCCGGTGTAGGAGACGCGGCCACTGTCGATGTATCCGCCGTCGCGGTAGGAGCAGACACCGGTGTAGGAGTAGGTGTCGGTGTAGGAGCATGCACCTGGCCCAATACTAAAGCCTCAAGTCTTCGCAGGCGCTCCTCGTAGACTTGACGCTCCTCAGCGTGACGTCTTTCCGACTCAGCGTGACGTCTTTCCGACTCCTCCAACCGGTCGTGCACCCGTTCATCCACCATTCTCTTTATCTTTTCAGCCTGCGCTGACGAAATTATCACTGAACTACTGTATATTATTAACTCATTCACAACCTAGATGGTGAGATCAAAGGTCATTGGACAGTCCCAACAGGGACTATCTAAGACATACCTCTATCAGGTAAATCTCAGACAGGTAATTCTATGTTTGAATTGATTTTCCATTGTTTAATAGAAAAACAAAAATAAATTGAAACGTTCTAAATACCAACCTGATGAGTACTGGATGGTCAGCGCGAACAGCACAAGATAGAGAAGAGACAAGTAGACAGATGTTCTTGCACGTAGTATATGACACCTATTCAATGAAATTAAAATAAGGTTTTAATTTTATAAAAACTTGAATAATTGAACATATTAAACAAACGATGGAATTAGAATCAGCTTAAATTCTGGAAAAAATTTGGCATGACCTTTGCGTATTTTTAGACACTCCACATTTTTTTAAGGCATAAACAAACACAGTAGCAGCAATAACATTTATTCTCCGCAAACCATACGAATTATTATCAGACAGACAAGTATATAATAATATATATGATCAATGAACAAAAACAACCACCCCATTTCAACTTAATCTCACATTTCACAACACTATGCAAATATATATTCTAATGATAGCAAAATACAAGTAGAATTTAGTACAATGTTTATTCGTGACAATATATAAGTTTTTGTTTCTAAAATCATAATCAGAAACGCAAGTGTTTTACCGTGGGTTCTGATCAGGCAAACCGGTGGCAGAGGTTGACAGCAGCAAATGGTGCGACACCTATTCAATGAAATTAGAATATAAGGTTTTAATTTGAAAAAATATGAATAATTGAACAAATAAACAAACGAATATATTTTGAATAAACCATGTTATTGAAACATTTTTAAAAAACTAACCTAATGAGTAAGGATGATCAACTCACAAATGTGATGGAAGAGGGATTGTTAAACCGTAGTAACACCTATTCAATAAAAGTAGAATAAGGTTAAATTCTAGAAAAAATTTGGCATGACCATTGCGTTTTTTTAGATACTCCACACTTTTTTCGGCAAAAACAAACACAATACAAGTACAACAAAATTAATAATATGCAACAATTATAACACCCGCAAGAATAATAGCAACAAACAACAACACTTACAACAATATTAATACACCACCAACAATAATACGGATAGATAACTTCATCACAAAACAGCCATCGTAACCCACAACAACACTAACTTTTCTTATTTATAATCTCTTATTTATAATCTCAGTGTAATATCCACTACAAATATATCAATAACATTTTTTGAGGACTTGTTAAATACAAAACATTCTCAGTACGAATTTCATTCATTTTTGGGGGTATTATAGGTGCTTTCTTCTGATGCCTATTAACCCTTATCTTATGTTTTGTCAATTTTTTATAATCCTTCATGAGTGTAAGGATCTACAACTATAGTGTGTTCAAGACAAGGGTTTTTTCATTACTCCATCAAGAAGTATATTATTTACTATATTGTGTAAGCATTGAATCCTCCAATGCTTACACAATGGTTATCCAAGCAAATAATGTAATATATTTCCACTTCAACCTGCGCAGTCGCCAAATAAAGCATAACCTAACGTAATATATTTCCACTTAACTTCAATTTTTAACGGTTTTGATATTACTAATTTAACATTCATTTGAAGCATAGTGAACTGGATTTTGATATAAATGCTTTCAAAAGCCAATAACATCGTAAGTGTAAACAAAACTTTGCCTTAACTAGCATTAAATTGAACTTGGAATGTTTGATATGAAAAAAGACCCAAAATGAACCCGCCTCAACCCGATAGGGTAAAATATTGACCAAACATACTCCGAAATCTAAGTTCCCCAGACCAAATTTGTCTTCATATGAACCTCAACTCAATATATCATGTATATGAGTAAGTCGACCTGATTTGGCATAACCAAAAACACAATTCAACCCGATATATGTTTTCAGATCTCGTATGTTGACATCTAGCTTCTCAAAGCTTTTGTTATGTTTTTTTTTTTTGCGAGTTGCATAATGTAATTCCAAAACACAATATTCACATAATGATATGTAAGTTATAACTTATAAAGATAAAGTAGCTAAAACCATCATCATTAGTGAGTTAAACAAAGAGATGAAATCGATTACATTAATCAAAGCGGTATAAGATCAATATAGTAAATAATTACCGGTGGGATTCGGAGGTTGACAGTGGAGGGGCGGCGCGGTGTTGTCGAGACCAGAGGAGTGGGGCGGTGGAGCTAGGGTACTGGAGGCGTCTGTCGACACCAGAAGTGGGGCGGTGGAGGGGCTTGCCGCGACTGGAAGAACGGTGACGGTGTGCAGGGGCGGAGGCGCGGTGGAGCTACGGCGCGAAGTGGAGACGTGGGGCGGTGGAGGCAGCGCAAATGGTTCCCGTTGTTGTCACCGCAACCGGAAGAAAGAGGCGACGGGAGTGGGGCGGTGGAGTCGAAGACGGTGGAGGGGTGGTGGCTCGACGGTAATAGACGACGGGAGTTCGGGAAATCGCCAGAGAAGAGAACGCGGGAGGAAGAAGAAAGAGGAAGAAGAAAAGGTTGGGTTTTTAATTAAATGACTTTAAACAACGGTTATTAGACAAACCGTCGTTTAAAACCTTTGTGATACAAGGAATAAACCACGGTTTTAGGGTAACCGTCGTTTATAGTTCGACGCCGTATAAGATAAATGACGGTTTTATATTAAACCGTGGTTTATGTAGATTATATACGACGGTTAGAAACGGAACCGTCATTTATCTTATACGGCGTTGAACTATAAACGACGGTTTCTGTTAAAACCGTCGTTTATATAGTGAGTCGTGCAACATATATGACGGTTCCTTAAATAACCGTGGTTTATAAAATTTAAACGACAGTTTCACTGTTAACCGTGGTATAAAGTCCGTCATTTAAAATCTTTTTTCTACTAGTGTGGTGTCATAACCTCCCTTGTCGCAGTCTGGATCTCTTGAGGCGGGGCATTAGGGTGACAAACCTCCCCTAATTGCAGCCTAGATTTTTACAAGGCAGGGTGCTAGGGAAGTAACGACCTTCCTAGTTGCAGCCGGGATTTTAGAATCGTCTAACTCCCTTCCGCTCGATTTCAATGTTTTCGGTTTTTAAATGTTTTAAAACCCGGGAGTTAGAGACGTTATCAGGGTTCGACCGAGAACATCTCATTCATGGTGTTTCTCTCTGAACCCTATTTTTCGACATAAATTCATTGCCCCATCTTTCGAGCCTCGGCACTTACCATTAATTAAGTGTCGTGTTCGAGGGGGTACATAGGGTAATCCCTCGGGATTATCCGCCCTTTTTACAACAAAATGATTTTTCAGTTTAAAAAACTTTAAGAAAGACAATTCTGAATAAACCAATCCAACCCTTCCATTAGAGCTTTAACCCATAAGCACTCCTCAATCCTTTCTTAAGCAAACTCGAAGTCACAAGTCTCACTAACATAGAACCCTTTATTCTTAAATGCTCCCGAACAACCTTAGTCATCTTAAACCTGAAACATCTTCAAAACCCGAACACCTGTAAACCAAGTATCATCTTTCACACTCCATCAACACTTTTGACTTCCTAAAACACCTCAAAAATTTGACCATTCTAAAATCCAAACTTTACTAACACGAAAAACTCCTCAATTCCACCAAAGAATCCGAACGCCTCTCAACTTCACAATATTACCAAAATACCCCTCAGCTCTACAAAATGACCAAAAACTCCTTAACTCCAGCAAATGATCCAAACACCCCTTAACTCCAAAAAAATATATAATAACCAAAATGCCCTTTTTCTCCTCAAAACTTTCAGCATCCTTTTTGACCTCGTGAAAGACGAAACAACCTCAAACCTCTCAGAAACAATCAAAACCCCTCAATACTTCAACCAAACCAACTCCAAGACCAGTCTATTCTTCAACTCTTTTGAATCATCTAATCCTCAATCTACACTCTATCCTATTCTTCGGCTTTTAAATGAATCTCTCTATCCGACAATTGGAGACCGAGGTTTCCTCGGGCACCAATCCGAAGTCGTGGTCGTTGCCACTTCTAAGGGGTATAACCCAGTGCGAACCCACACAGAATCTTTGAAATGACTAGATAAGTCCTATCCATAGGCAACAAATCATCAGAGTCAACCAACGGTTCTTAGAACCCTTCTCCTCCCTTCCTAGTTCCTTAGGTCAAACTAGGTGGCGACTCTAGTCAATTCTACCTTATAGAGGCATAAGTCCGTGTGGGGCCCATCGAGAGCGGGTGTAGTGTTCACTTACACTTCCCTTAGCTTTCTGGGAAAGACGGACGATTTAGGAGGTATTTGAGGGATGCCAAGAATAACGGGTTTTCACCCACCACAGAATGGCATTTTCTAGGATCTAGGCTTCTTAGCCAGACCGTATTTAGATTGACCCCCCCTCATGCCGAAAAATCACCCTCCACTGAATGGCGACTCTGCTGGGGATCATTTGAGTAAGTTTTTTCTCAAACTCAAGGAAGACTGAACTCCATTCAAAATTGTCGGGACTTCCCTACTTCTTTCAAAACCTTCAAGAGATTCTTTTCAAAGCCTCTAGGATTACTCTATTCCACACCTAGAGTGTGTATTTGATGAGGACAGATAGGACTTGATAGATTCTCAACAAACATTACAACAATTGGGTTAATAATTAGCTCACGATTAGAGAGAGACACTTAGGATTGAATGAAGCTAACTTCCCTTTAGGTTAATAAACAACCAAATTGGAATTACCACCTTCAAGACAAACATTTAGTAAATAGGTTGGTGCTAACTTCTCTACTTTACTTGTATGTTGTATGATTGTGGGGTGCATTGGTTGGGTAGCTTAGGACATACATTCCTCTGTGTCACCCGCTATATTCACGAGTCACGGGATGCCGATCGGTCCACGATTGATTTCCCATGAGTCGGGTCATTCATTTGAATGGTTATACCAGCGGGGCGAGATGGTCATAGACCTACGCCTTTATACTCATGATCCAAATATATCCTCCATTATCCGAGTCTAAGCCAGCATGAGCCTTCAGTGTCTAGCTACCTGATCTGGTGTCTAGGACGGGTTTTACGGAGAGTCACCCCCTTGTATGCCACCTGTCTGACCACCCTTCTGCCTTACCCTGAAGATTGCATGAGCTCAATTCTCCATTGTTCCTCTGCACCACGGGTGTCTCTAAAGCCCAATGTCCCGCTACACGTCCATAGAGGATCCCGTATTTACCGGATACCCATACATGGCACAACATAGTCAGTGAATAATTTGGACTTTAGACACACCTGGCCGTGTAGATGACGAGAGACCCGTTCCCATGCAGTACTTCCCCAAGTTTTCCAAAGTGGGTATGTTGTAATAATCACTGGCCGTAGTCGTGTATGGATTTAGACCTGGAAAGTGATTATCCCAATCATTCGCACTCAGCTCCACATTAAAACCAGCCACGATTTAATTCAAGTTATCTGCATTGTGTGCAAACAATCTTTTTTAAAACCGACCTCTTCGAAGTTTTGAAAAAATCATGTTCGAAATTCTCTTTTGTTTTAAAAAAAAGTTGTTTTGCAAATTCAGACTCCATCTAATTTATTCACAACCACTCGGGAGTTTTGATATACCTTTTTACCAGTTTTCAAAAGACAGATCAGTTTTCCTACCCTTTTCCTTCGGTTTTCAAACCTTTTTCAAAACTAGTTTTCATTTCCAAGAACATATGCCATATTAACATTGCTTAGTTGTTTTCCCCAATTCTTACTTATTACCCTTCTTCCCCTCTTTTTTTTGGTTTGTCTACATTTCTTTTGCAGAAGGGAAGATGTTTAACCAATTGGTATCTGTGCCTGGGGAAAAGAAACGAAGGAAGACCCAAACACAGCCCAGTCAAGGACCAACATCCGGGGAGCAAAACCAAGTCCCAGCTTTTCAATCAAAACTGAACAGGGAAAAGGTCTTCACCCAAGAACTCCTAGAACGCTGCATAGCACTGAAGAATGTTTGTGAACCACTCCTAACAGGACTCGCTGAGCTATGTAAAGTTGACCTGGTTCATGAAGCCTAGTTCGAGTCAATCACGTATTGGGACCTAAACCCCCACTTATACCGATTTGGGTTGGAAGAGCTAGTCATACTCCCAGCTGAGATGGATGCATTCCTAAAGATAAAACCTCACCAAAGTATCCCGTCCCTCCCTGCTGGACGGGAACGGATCCCAAAGTTCGTTGCAGAGTTCCTTGAAGTCGATATAGCAGAAGTAGAGAACTTTAAGGATATGAGTATAAGTTTGCCTAAGATTCTAGAGTTATTCAGCCGACCCTACCGTGTGTTGAGAACCAGGAGGCGCGTCCTGGACCTCTACATCATGGGCCTTCACCTTTTTCGTCAAAGGGACTTACGGATGAATCCAAAGGTCATTTACATGTTAAAAGCTTTAGAGGATGGACTGAGTGTGGGATCTGTGGTTACAGCTGAGATTGTTCGAGCTCTAGATCATTGGAAGGAAACAGGAAGGATAGACACATTTTTCATCGGAAGTCCGCTACTATTACAAATCTGGTTGTTCGACCACTTGAAGAGACTGCCATTAGCCGACCAGTATGTGGTAGTTAACATGAACACGTACATGCTATCAAGGAAGCGACATTTGACCCCGCTAGAAGGATGGAGAGCGTTCTTCCTGAATGTCTACTTTGAAGGCCAAATTGAGTGGGTCATCAAGGATTGGGATGTGCAGGGTGGAGCAGTGGGATCAGCCGCTCACAATGGGCTGATCCTTGTTGGACTCGATCTATTCGTTAAGATATATCCGCTGAGAGCCATGCGACAGTTTGGGCACGAGCAAACCATTCCTGGTACGGTTGAGTCAGAATTCGAGGATCATCAGTTCACGGATAGGGCAATCAGATATGTCAGTCATATCTATGACACAGGGTTGAAGTGGGCAGTCTTCAACATTTACGCTCCTTATAGAAGTTTGAATGACGAATATAGGGCTTGGCTGGAAGACATAATCGACAGAAGAGTCATTGGCGCTTATGCTCAGGGTCGTCCAGTGATTAAGCAAGACCTAGCCTCCCGATCGTGAAAAATCTACAACCCCCACTATCAGCCACTTAGAAGAGGAAGTTTGAGAAAGAAAAGCTGAAACGTAAGAAGACCGTGGGTTGACTCACATGTCGACCACCGTTGGACTAATTACGGTTGATTACACTTTCCCCATTTTGAATTTAGATGTAACTCCCCTTTTGGCCAGATGATCATATTCGTGTAGGCGCTAGTAAAACTTAATTAAGTTTCCCTCTTAAACCCGGATGTAATCCCTTTTTCCCTCGGCTATGTAATTAGGATTAAACCCGGATGTAATCCCTTTTTCCCTTAGCTATGTAATTAGCATTAAACCCGGATGTAATCCCTTTTTCCCTCGGCTATGTAATTAGGATTAAACCCAGATGTAATCCCTTTTCCCTCGGCTATGTAATTAGGATTAGGTAATGACTATTAGTTGCATCCCTCCCCTTTGTTCCAATGTAATTCCCCTGTTTCCCCTTTCGAGTTTGGACGTAACTCCCCCCCTCTCGGATATGTAATGATGAATAGTTTTACTGACGCTAACGATTTGTTTCCCCTTTTCTAAACACTTTTGTAATTCCCCTTTTCCTCACTACATTGCAATCACAACTGAGCAATGAACAATACGGCATCTGTTCTTGGAAATAAAAACCGGCTCATGAGCCTTTTCTTTATTTAACAGATCCACGAAAGGATCTGATTTTTCAAAATGTATTCTAGGGACGACCTTCTTCCCTCTCACCTTTTCAAGTTGCATTCATACTAACATGTTTCATGTATTTTTTGTCTCCCGGGTATCATAGAGCAGAAGGTAAAGAGCTCTCCTCCAATCTTCCAACATTACTAGACTTTGGAAGAGAGACTCCAGGGGTAGGCTGGCTAGCGATACCACATCCGAAACTTCATCAGAAACCATGGATCCGAGCCTGATCAACCCGACCGCCCCAGAAATTACCCAAGTTGTCACTTCTGCCATAGAGGCAAGCCCTCCCGGAGCTAGCGGCAGCATACAACACCCTGATGCTGGCACCCTCTATCGTTTGTGGGAACAATCCCAAAGGAATGAATCTCTGATGAGACAGACAATAGAGCGTCTGGAGGAACAATTGCGAAAGGAAAGGATGAACAAAGGAAAGGACCCATACCTTACCAATCCCGACGATGATTATATCGAAGAGTCCCCAAGGATCACTTTCAATCAAAACCCTATTTTCAACACCACCGCACCACAACCTCTCACGGGAAAAGAACGTACCACTGTCCACCCCATAACGACGACGTTCCAAACAACTGACCTACTTTCCGGAGCCCCCTTGCCACCGCCAATTCTGACCACGGCTACAACCAAGCCAACCACTTTTCCGAAATTACCACCATTCCAGCCTGTTGAAGTCACTGCCCAAACGGCCAATCTATATCAAGTCAAGCAATCCGAGTCCATTCATCCCAAATTACCACACCCAGACCCCAATCAGCTCAATCCATACCAGTACACCACCCCCGGACACGCTGTCTGTTTTGAGGAAGCAATTCCCCATACCCAACTGCTACCCCACCGTCCAACCATCTTATTCACGGCTACAATCAAGCCCCACCTGCTGAGCACCTTCCAATTGACTTCAGTCAAATGAAGAAATCCCTAAAGGAAGAATTACTTGCAGATATGCAGCTCGGAGAGCGAGCCAAGATGCTGGGTTTCCGTCATTTCCAATTAAAGCCAAACTCCAAGCTGCCCGAGAATCTGAAACTGCCGGAAATCTCTAAATACTCCGGGAAAGGGGACCCTAGGCACCATCTTGCCCAGTTTGACCAGGTTATGACTATGCATGGGCTAGACGATGAAATGAAGATAATCTGCTTCCCCAGCTATCTCGAAGGGTCTGCCCAAACTTGGGTGTCGAGGTTGGACTTCTCGGGAAAAAAGCTAGAAGAAGTCTACAAAGCTTTTGTGGAGCAGTATAGCTACAACACTCACTTAGGGGTCACCCGGAGAGACTTGGAGACTATGAGACCAAGAAATCATGAGACAGTGATGGAATTCATTACTAGGTGGAGAGAGAAGGTGGGCCAGATGTTAGACCGCCCCAGTGAAGATGAGCAAATAAGGATCATCATCGATTGCCTAGATTATCCCTACTCAGATCACCTCAAATCCTTGGGGATTTGTGATTTCAAGCATCTGAAAGCAGTTTCACGGCCGCAGAAGAACTAGCATTAGCAGGAAAGTTGAAAGGTCCCAGTTTCCAAGGATCGTTTCCCCGACAATCAAACTATCAAAACAAGCAGCCTAAGATAGACACGGGTGGTAAGTTTGTCCCTACCCCGTCAACCTATCATTCTCAACCTCTAGTTTACCAGGCCCGGGTCAGCGGGCTAAAACCAGATTATTCTGCAACCCCACCGCCAAACAACTACCAAGCTCAACCCAGAAGGAATTACACCAGCTTGGGAATGCCCATGGACAAAGCCTATGAAAAGTTGAAGAAAAGTGGGTTTTTGCTGGAACACCTGAAACCCAAACCAGGAGTTACCCAGATGGGAACCAACCTAGCCAGCTTCTGTGAATTCCACCTGATCAAGGGACACAGTACAGATAATTGTAGAGCCTTGCGCCACGCTATCCAAGACCTGGTTGATGCTGGAGAGGTGGAATTCCCGAAGACTAATCCAAACACTTGGAACAACTCTATCCCCAGACATGTGAATATGTTGAGTCTGACGGGAGAAGGTGAAGAAGAGTCAGACATTAGCAGAATCATAAGTATCAATGTCATCGAGAACTCTTCTGAGTCAGGCAACCAGAGCACACCCCCTCCGATCGCGCTATCCCCGGAGCTAGATGCCTTCCGAGTTCGCCATCCAGAAATTCAGCATGATATTCAACCGCATATGCATGAATATCTAGCCATGATGCATGAAATTTGAACCACAGTTGAGCGTCTGGTAGGACAAGGAAGGGTGTCTATAATCACTCTGCTGATAGTAGGACGACATATGGAAAAGAACCTTGAGTTACTCGTGGGATTGAATCTTGAAGTACAAGAGCTCTATAACACTATGAAAGCATTGGAGGTAGTGGAGGCATGGTGCTGGCAGAAGATTGCCGAAAGGCGAGGAAGGAGAATCTCTGAGTGCAATGTCATCATGATCACCGACGAAGATGAAAATCCACCGGCTATAACCCCCGTAAAAGTGCCATTTTGGATAGCAGATGAGGAAAAACACGATGATGGCTTGGGAAAAATCAGTCACTTGACCCGCTCAGGAAAGCATTTCAAACCTGCTGAGCTCACAGAGGAGCCAGAAACGCTGCAACAAAAGGTCCATGACCTTACTTTGAATGAACCGGAAAATAAGTTGGTGGGAGAAGAAGAGTTGTTGAGAAAATTAAAGACTACTAGCATACCCATCACAATCTGGTCCCTGCTGACGATCTCAGAAGAGCACAAAGATGTAGTAGCTCGGCACTTGGGAATGGACAAGAAGTGGCCAGCGTCGGTTGAAAAAATCACAGCTCACCTATCCCGGACTCCGGACCTCTCCATAATGTTCACCGACGACGAGATCCCTCGTCAGGGGGAAAGGCCCTCTACATAACTGTGAAGGCTGGAGGATTCCAGGTCCCCAAGACTTTGATCGATGATGGGGCTGAAGTGAATGTCTGTCCGCTCTGAGTAGCCCGTCATATGGGACTCAACGACTTCAAGCCAGTAGACATGACGTTGAGTGCCTATGACAACAGCCATAGGAAGGTTTTAGGAACCATCTCCCTGCCAATCCTGATTGAGGACGTCTCCCTGGCCATCGAAGCAATGGTCATAGACATATCCTCCACCTTCAACCTTCTACTGGGGCGGGAATTCATCAATAAAATTAAAGGAGTCCCCTCATTCGTCCATCAGAAGCTAAAATTCAAACACGGGGGACGAATCGTGGAGGTTTTGGGAGAGGCCAAAGCTGAATCCCCAATATTTGAGATTAATACACCGGGAGGTCGAGGGTTGACGCTCGGGGGCTTCACAGTGGCGAAGCCACATTCACAGGTAAGTCAAACTTCTTCCATCACTCCTTTCTACTTCGACCCTAGTGTCTATAGCCCCGCATCGCAGCACATGATGTCTCGGATGGGCTACAAACAGGGGAATGGATTAGGCAAGGAGCTGCAGGGCATGGTGGAGCCACTAACAACACATATTGGAGGACGAGGAGCCGGGTTGGGATTTACGGAAACGCCAGGTATGATGTTGACAGATTCGCATGTAAGAATTCCCACAGATTCTTTCTTATCGGTTAACCTTGAACCTCATGTATATGTGAGTTGTGATAAGCAGAAAGTAGCTCGGGCCCAGGAGGATCAGGAGACAATGGAGTGGGGGAGCTGGTGGACCACTTTATTCTCCCTCAACTCATGCCCTGAAGACCATGACGACAAGGGATGCGACCAAGGAATGTCCGAGGATGTAGTGAAGAGCAGTGTCACGATCAAACTAGTCATCAAGGACCCTGCACCCTCGGTAGATGGCCATGGAGCGTGTCTTGTCGTCTATCATGAGAGAGAGGAGCTGATTTCCCAGGAACCTTACGTAGTTAGTCTAGTTGGTAGTGACAATAATAGTAGCAGTAGTGATGGCAGTGTTACTAGTGATGAATGCAGTTATCAGTGTAATGAGAACATCGGCAATGCAAATAGAATTGGACTAGGGGAAGGATCGCCACCATTTATTTTCACTTGTATAAATGGTGGCAATTTTCTGACCATCTCAGAGCTCCCAAGCTCATCAGATATTAATGGAAATTTAGTTTGTTCAGATTATTCACCCATTGTCTTCTCAAACGATTGATTCATTACAAATTCTTGAGGCCGAAGAGGAGGAATATGATGAAGAGAATATGCCTCCCACAGAACAATATTCCACTCACACCCAGATTGTAGAGGATACTGTGGCAATAAATATCGGAACACCTAATAACCCCAAAACTTTGCAAGTCGGTTCGGGTCTGAGTGAAACAGAAAAACGGGACCTGACTTCTCTGCTAACCGAATATGTCGATGTTTTTGCTTGGAGCTATGCAGACATGCCTGGGATCGATCCTGACATTGTCCAACACCGAATACCGTTGTATCCCAATGCCAAACCTAAGAAACAACGTTTAAGACAAATGAAACCTGAGCACTAATTGAAAGTGAAAGAGAAAGTGGAGAAGTTGCTACGTGTCGGCTTTATCCGGGTCATCAGCTACCCCGAGTGGTTAGCCAATATCGTAGCCGTCCCAAAGAAAAATGGAAAGGTGCGAGTGTGCATCGATTTTCGGGACTTAAACGAGGTCAGCCCCAAAGACAGCTTTCCCTTACCCCATATTGATATCCTTGTTGATAACACTGCCCAACATGCACTACTGTCATTCATGGATGGATTTTCAGGTTACAATCAAATCCGAATGGCTGTAGAAGACCAAGAAAAGTCGTCTTTTATTACACAGTGGGGAACCTTATGTTATGTAAACATGCCCTTTGGTTTGAAAAATGCCGGAACCACGTATCAAAGGGCTGCCACTACACTATTGCATGATATGATCCACAAGGAAGTGGAGGTATATGTAGACGACATGATCGTCAAAGCTGCCCAACAAGAGGACCACTTGACAAACTTGAGAAAGTTCTTTGATCGTATGCGAAAATATCAGATGAAGCTCAACCCGGAAAAGCGCACATTCGGGGTAACCAGGGGAAAACTTCTAGGATTCATGATTACGACCCGAGGGATTGAGGTAGACCCAAAAGATAAAGCCATTCAAGAAATGCCTCCTCCAAAGACCGAAAAAGAAATCAGGGGTTTCTTAGGCAGAGTTCAGTACATCAGAAGATTCATCATGCAGCTAACCGAGACCTGTGAGCCTATCTTCCGTCTATTGAAGAAAGATGCGTCTAAAGTCTGGAATGAACAGTGCCAAGAAGCATTTGAGAAAATAAAAACCTATTTACAGAACCCGCCAGTCTTGGTACCCCCCCAAGAGGGTAAGCCGATGATCCTTTACCTCACTGCCCGAAACGTCAATGGGTGCCATGCTGGCCCAAGAACAGGGATCCCCACCGCGTGAAAATTTGATCTACCATATTAGTAAAAAGTGGGTTGATACGGAAACGCGATGCTCCGACATCCACAAATTTTGCACCACTTTGGTTTGGGCTACGAAGAAACTAAGGCACTATTTATTAGGGCAAGAGGTTCATCTGATTACACGCATGAACCCTATAAAGTACCTTCTGGAAAAGCCAATTCTCGACGGTCGCTTATCCAGATGGTCCCTATTGTTATCCGAATTCGATATCACTTTCAAAATTCAAAAATCAATCAAAGGGAGTGCCATAGCCGAACACCTAGTAGAATGCCCCATAGCGTCCGAGTTCTTCGGAAATGACGACTTCCCGGACTAGCAAATCATGACATTACGGAAAACCTGTTGGAGGTTGTACTTTGATGGTGCTGTCAACCATAAGGGTAAAGGGGTCGGGATCTTATTGATCCGCCCTGAAGGAGATCTGCTTCCAGCTGCGGTAAAAATCAATTACCCGGTCACTAATAACATGGCAGAATATGAAACCTGCATTCTGGGGCTCGAAATGGCGTTAGAATTGCAAGTGGAGGATTTAGAGGTCTTCGGTGACTCTAATCTCGTTATTTCACAAATCAACCAGACTTGGGAGATCAGGGAAGAACGATTGATCCCCTACCATGACTACCTTTCATACCTAGTCACCTGCTTTCGAAACGTGACTTTCAAGCATGTGAACCGTAGCTAGAATATCTTCGCCGACTCCTTGGCGTCCTTGGCTTCAGTAGTCCAAGTACCGACTGGTTCACTGTACTTCCCCTTGCGGATAACAATGACCAATGTACCCTCGTACAAAATTGGAGCCATCGAAGTAGAAGAAACTAAAGATGAGTGGTTCGTGGACATTGAGAATTTCCTTAGGAAATGAGAGTATCCGCTAGAAGCCACTAAGCAGGACCACATTGCGCTGAGAAGAATGTCAAATCAATACGTAGTATGTGGAACTAGGGTCTACAAGAGAATGCCGAATGGAGTCCAACACTTATGTGTGACCCGAAAAGAGGTTGATAAAGTCATCGAGGATGTCCACGAGGGAGTATGTGGGACCCATGCTGGAGGACATTCCCTATCCCAGAAAATCCTCAGACTAGGGTATTACTGGACAACAATGGAAGCCGACTGCCACGCGTTTGTGAAAAAGTGCCCCAAGTGTCAGACATGCTAATTTGCAACACCTGCCTCCCCTAACCCTAACAGCCATGGCAGCTCCTTGGCCGTTCTCTATATGGGGAATTGACATCATTGGTGAGATTCACCCTAAAGCTTCGAATGGGCATCGCTACATCCTTGTGGCAATAGACTATGTCAATAAATGGGTCAAAGCACGGTCGTTTGTGAATATTGGATCAAGACAAGTTGCCCAGTTTATCGAAGAGACATCATATGCCGATACGGGGTTCCCTCAGAATTCGTATCAGACAACGGTCCTCAATTTGACGGAGACACTATCCGGGTCATGGAAAAATACAACATCCGTTACCACAGATCATCTCCATACAGGCCTCAGACTAACGGAGCAGTCGAAGCCGCCAACAAAGCTGTAAAAGCACTTGTCAAAAATGGTTGACATACAGAGATTGGCCAGAAAAGCTACTATGCTCTCTGGGGTTACCGAACTACTGTCAGAACTGCAACCGGAGCCACCCCGTATTCCTTGGTGTATGGGTCAGAATGTGTCTTGCCAATTGAGCTCGAAATTCCAACTCTTCGAGTCGCTAATGAACTGAAAATCGCTGAAAGTGACTGGTTACAACAACGCTATGACAGTTTAGCTCTTCTTGATGAAAAGCGCCTACAGGCATTATATCACATCCAGGGTTACCAGAAGAGAATGGCTAGAGCGTTCAACAAAAGGGTCAAAGAACGAAACATCCAAGTGGGTGATCTCGTCCTAAAGGAGTTGAGAAAGGATTTGCCGGACCCGTGAGGGAAATTCAGACCGAACTGGGTGGGCCCCTATCTGGTCAAAGAGATAACCCCTCATGGTGCGGTATTGCTGACAGATTTAGACGGAGAAGAATTCCAAAGTCTTGTCAATCTTGATCGGTTGAAACGATATTATGTCTGAATCGTCACAAAAATCCAAAAAAATGCATCCATTTAAAAATCCAAAAAATGCATCCACACAAAAACAAAAAAAAACAAACATCCACACGAAAGTTATCATTACCGTCTGCATTAGGTTTAGTTTAATTGTGTTTGCATTTGCATATCCCTAGTCTTGAGGTGTGTTTTGATCTTTAATTCTAGAAAGTCACATAAGTCATCAAAGGCCGCCGAACTCTTGTATCATTTTTCTCGAAGAGGTCTTGAAAGGATCTCTAACCTCCCGTGAGAGTCGAGTGCGTGAGAGAAACACGGAGCGTGTAAAACCTAGAGTGTTTGGTGCATTTAAATTTCAAAGCACCATGTGAGGATCTCCCTTCACAGAACTAAACATTGATGAGAAAAGCGCGATACCATTCATGTCAAAATTTGGGAATAGTAGAGGAAACAAATATCTGTCAATAGGGATGACGAGGCACCTAGGATCAAAGAAAACCTCCACAAGGCCAAAAGGCCTTATTGACCCTGAAAACAATCCCTTAGTGAACCCCGCTGAACCTTTCATTGAAAACCTAAGCCTTTTTCCGAAATAGCTCCGCGATACATCAGCCCACATCACACAACAATTCACCCTTGCAAAAAGGGACGAAAAGAGCCGGAGCCATGGTTCCTTCCCCCCACCATTTAAAGCACGGGAGAAAGCTTGAAAGAGATACCCAAAGAGGATGAAAATGAGGAAAAAACACAAAATACTCTAAAGAGTAAAGAGAGGAAATGAAAGCCCCACATTGCGTGAAACATCCCCACTTGAGGAATAGATAAGAACGAGAATGCCAAACACAAAGAAATGCAAATAGACTACTCAAAGAAGTAGCAAATCAAAATGAGAACACATAATAATCCGCACAAATGCGAAAGGAGTCTAAAATCACTCCATCCATGGCAAAGGTGAAGCATATCCTCCGTTGCACAAAAGCTCCACAATTCTCAAACAAATCCTCCAGTCCCATGTGACATACCCTGCAGCCCCGTTATAACCCATTGAAAGACCTCCGACTTAGAGATGGTATTTGCCCGATTCGAAAAGTACAAATTTGAAATATGAAAGGCCACGACGCGTCCGATCTTGTCAATACAATCGTGCACAAACGAGTGTCAAAGAAATCAGGAAGGTAAAAAAAACAAGTGTTCATCACCCCGATTAAAGAAAACCTAACTGACCTTAATAAAGGAAACGGAAAGGTATAAGAGATCCCGAGAGACCTCTTTCGGGAGATTTTTCAAAAGAAGCGGCTTAGAGTGACTAATCTGACTTAACTAGAATTCTTGGTTGAGCTCACCTTGACACGACACCCCCTTTGCATTCGATCACATCCAATTCCAAAAAAATGCATGTAGAATAGATTTGCATCCATCGGTTCAGACATAATATCCTACAACATGGAAAGAGAAAGATGAGTATACTCTCCCCTTGTAGGGGAAGCCACGGAATAGTGCCTGTCTCCTTCGTCGACCGACACGACAGCTATCCTCTGAGTAATGTGAAAGACTGCGCAGTCATCAAAGCAAAGGGCTAAAAGTCTCCGGGCACCGTTCAAAGAGATGCCCCGCAAGACATCCCTCCTCGCCACCAAATTTCTCACTCGCCAAAATTTATGAACTACGTAAGGTATGATCTCAACAGGGAGTTGAGTACGTAGGCAACCCTCTTAGGGTGCGACCCCGTCCCAAATAAAAATACCATCCACCCCTCGAACCACAAGGTCGTTGCTGTCACCTTATGAAAGAATCCGCCTCAACCAAGAGGACCATCTCAGGGCCATACCGGAGCCATCTCGGGGCCATACTGGATCCATCTCAAGGCGATATCGGAGCCATCTTAGAGTCGTACCGGAGCCATCTCAAGGCGATACCGTAGCCATCTCAAGGCCATACCGTAGCCATCTCAGAGCCATACCGGAGCCATCCTAGTGCAACGCCAGGGCCGCCGTCAAACTACCAGAGTCATCAGCTAAAGCCCTCTCCAATATCATGAAAATCGCACTTGACCACTACGGTCCCCAAAAGCTATGTCAAACCATTCGGTCGTATATATCGGAATCACCCGATCCCATCATCCCAAACACTCATGCAGTTAAGGGAGACAACACTAGAGAAATTTTCCAATCTCAAATCCTTCATTGAGGATCGAAGGACCCAACAGAGAGCGTCCGACCCCGAATCAACATGCAGCTAAATTCGACTTCAGATCAACCTTTCACCGCAGCGAGTTTCGCACAACTCCATCAAAGTATTATAGGCTCATCCTAAGTCCTATAGCTAGATAACAAGAGGTCTAGTTGAGGCACTCTTAAGTCCTCGTACTTTCAATCGCATTCTAGGCCCGTCATAAGCCCTAGGACTGGATATCAAGAGGTCCAGTTGAGGCACTCCTAAGCCCTCGTGCACCTTAAATCGAATCAGGTTGTTGGTATTATAGGCCCGGCATAAGTCCTATAGCTAGATATCAAGAGGTCTAGTTTAGGCACTCCTAAGTCCTCGTACTTTCAATCGCATTCTAGGCCCATCATAAGCCCTAGGACTGGATATCAAGAGGTCCAGTTGAGGCACTCCTAAGCCCTCGTGCACCTTAAATCAAATCGGGTGTGGTATTATAGGCTCGGCATAAGTCCTATAGCTAGATATCAAGAGGTCTAGTTGAGGCACTCCTAAGTCCTCGTACTTTCAATCGCATTCTAGGCCCGTCATAAGCCCTAGGACTAGATATCAAGAGGTCCAGTTGAGGCACTCCTAAGCCCTCGTGCACCTTAGACCAAATTGGGTTGTTGGTATTATAGGCTCGTCGTAAGTCCTATAGCTAGATATCAAGCGGTCTAGTTGAGGCACTCCTAAGTCCTCGTACTTTCAATCGCATTCTAGGCCCGTCATAAGCCCTAGGACTGGATATCAAGAGGTCCAGTTGAGGCACTCCTAAGTCCTCGTGCACTCGGTTATCATGTTACTCTCCCGTCACGTTCACACGGCGTGCTATCCATAATCGCATCTGGATGTACCCCGCAAAAGCCCTAGTGAGAATTTTTGGCACCTCGTCAACCTTGATCCAATTCCGCAAGCCTTCTATTGCAGAATTGAATCAAGGGGAGCCATCTGTAGACACCAAAAATTCTCACCTGTTTTATGTTAAAACCAAAATACAAGAATAAACATGCTTCTAGAAACAGGGTGGTCGTCCCCGTTTTCAACTAAAGGAATTTCTTTTTCTCCGACATTTAAAATCTCACATTCCTATGGAAAAGGAGCGCGAGCCTTTTTTTATATATTATTTTATTTTATTTTTATTTATCTTATTGTAATCTGTTTTTTTTTAAATGACTTCATTTTGTATACTTATTTTGTAGTTTTTGCTTTAAAAATCTTTCACTTTTTTGTTATTTCCTTATATTATTTTATACACTCGTTTGATTCATACCTCTTGTTTCTCATCATTATTATTTATCATTTCTTGCCGATTTTCTCATTATTTTTATCATCATCATTTCCATCATTTTACATCTCCTTTTACTACTATTATTTTGTTTATTTTATTTTATTTTATGCATTTGCATCAGCATCTCGAACCTTATTTTCATGCAATAGATTAATCCTCTTTTTCATTGTATATACTTTCTTTTAAGACTCGTAGCCTTTTAGAGGAATTATCCGGTCGAGATTAAAGATCTTGTATTACCTGTCTCACGGGCATATCGATTCCTGGCCTAGCACAGCCGGTTAGCACGCTCTTCGAGTAACCAATTGGTCTCGGGTTCGACTCTAAACCGAGGCATTTCTTCTATTTTCGTTTAGCTCGCGATGAGACTTTTGTTTTACTATCCACGGTTAAGAATTGAAATTTGCTACAGCTCAACTGGTTAAGTGCGCAGGAGGGGTGTGGGGAATACCGAGTTTGAATCTCAGTAGTAGCAGAACTTGTTTTTATCTATGTGTATGGGCAGAACTTTTTTTTTCATTTCATTTTTATTCAGCTGTTATTTGTATCGGTCCACTCCAGCCTCGGTAAAGGAATTTACAAGAAAAACAGAGAACACGACGGTATGGAGCTTATTCTTGAAAGAGCCGATTGCCCCCCCCCCCAAACTGCTCTCGGTAGTTCCTCGGTACTTTAAACCTGAAGATTTTTTGAAGATGGCGAACTCCATTAATAAGCCCATCACGCCTTCATCCTTCGAGGGGAATCAACTACGAATTCATCTCCCTCTCCATTGTGAATCACCGCCACTTGCGTCGGAAAACTGCCGCCAGTTTCACACCTTCACCACCCCGTAAATCACCACCAACATCACTCATCTTCACCAGGAAACTGTTTTCGTTTCCTGCCCAGTTCGATTCGCCTTCATCAACCAATAATCACCACTGGTAATCACCTTCCCCTCCACAAACGCCATACTCTAGACCTCCGAAATCGTCATCACCCTTTTCATATGCTCCGACCGTGACTTTCAAACTTCAGTCGTCTCCAATCTTTGAAGCATAAGTGGATTTCTGCTTCCCTGAATGATAATCTGGCTTCAAGCGCTTCGGTTTTCTTTCTCTCTCTCTATTTTGATTTTCATTTCATAGAACTCGCCCGATGAAACCGAAGAGATTGAGGGCCAAATTTCAGTTTCGTCGGACTAGTATCTGATGATAGCACCGATCGAGTTCATTCTCTTCTGTCTCCCTGTCTCCACTTCGCCTGTTTCAGTTTATGAGTTCTTCCTTCTGCATATACTGTAATCTGGTATGGACATTGCAGTCCACGGACAGGTCGAAGAAGGGTGTTTAATGTTGGACTCTCCATATGTAGTTGCGTTTGAGTTGCTCTAAGATTTCTATCTCTGTGATACTGCTAAATTGGCTCGCATTCGGTCGTGGTTCCACCTATCTCCTCTCGCTGTCCTACTTTGATTCAAGAATTAGTCTGCCTCTTGTAACGATTTTGTCTGCCCTCATGATGGTCGGATTCATGAACTTGTCCCTCTCTAGTCATGAGTCTCATTTTCTGTGTTTTTCTTTTTTGGGAAACTTCACCAAATACCACTGAGTTTTTGCTTAATTCATGATATACCACTGTGTTTCTAAAATTACATAGGATAACACTGAGTTTTTACTTATTTCGCCAGATAACATTATGTCCCATATTTCATTAACTGCTCCACTAATATCCCTATAAAAAAGACTTAACTACCCCTGTTAATAGCTAAACTAAGGTGGTATCTTATGGAATTTGTCAATATGACAATTCATTGTCAGGTAATTAATTAATAACATGAGTATTTTTGTCATTTTCTAAGAAAATTAACACAAAAGTTAACAAAATATGAGACAGAGTGTTATCTGGTGAAATACGTAAAAACTCGGTGTCATCTTGTGTAATTTTAAAAACACGGTGGTATATCGTGAATTAAGCAAAAACTCGGTGGTATTTGGTGAAATTTCCCTTCTTTTTTTTATCTCGTGATTGTTATTTTGGGTGAATCAACTCTGATGTTGCACTACACCTGAGTATTGTCCTTTGCAGTTGACAGATACAAGTTTGAAAATGCCCATGTGATGGCGTTATGTGGTTTTGCTTTCTGATTATTTCGAGACTGTTATGCCTTCTGTCTATATGTATTTCTCTGAGGATTTACCTCGCGAGTTATGCTTGTCTGAGTATGTTGATTAGTTGAAAGTGACATCCCTCTAAAAACAAACCATCGGTTGGCAACTGTGGTCACCTAAGTGCAGTTTGTATCTCTAAACCCTCTTTTGTGTTCATCAGAATTTTTTTCAGACCGTGAGAACTATGCCCACGAGCACTATATGTTCCATATTCTTATTGATCATTTCTATATACTAACCTATACTTTGTTTCTGGTTTATCACTCTCCGATTTGTTTTCTCTTTTCTCTACTTCTTAGCAGGAACCCGTACTTGTTTCCTCACTGGTACTAAACCCTGAACCCTTGTTACTTATCTGTTTGGTTGAATCATACGTAGGCATAATATCTGATTGCTGCTCCCCGTTGATGAATTAACCACTGTTGTTTTGTGTATTTTGTTTTCCTGTCCAAAGAAAAGAAGGGGAAAGCTCATGGATACGTTCTATAAAATGGTATAGGATTTAGTTTATAGCTTTTAGCATTACACTTTGCTCACGGGTGGTAATGTTGTTAGAGGGAAGATGTTTAACCCAACTCTGTTTGTTTCATAATTTGGCTGCAACGTCTGTTTTGAGTGTATAGTGGTCAATACAGTAAGTAATATAGATTAACATAACCGCTTAAGTTTTGGTTAGTTTAGGCCTGACCAAAATGAGAAATAAAAAACAGAAGAAAAGGAAAACACAAATTGATGTCTAGAGCCTAATTGGTGTTTCTATAGAATCTTGCTGGCCTGATGATTCGGCTCACTTCACCATGTACATAATGGTCATCTGTTTTCGCAATTTGTGTGGTTCAACCTAGTTCTTACCTTTAGTCAACTCTTGTCATCAATTTCATTGGAATTATGCTCTTTGCTCTTACTCTGTAGGTTTGAACTCTCACTGGTCTCTAAAGGCAGTAAATAGAAATAGGGAAAATTACATCGCCCACCCATGAAGTTTGGCGAAATTACACAGCCCACCCACGAGGTTTCAAAAATTACTTTGCCCACCCATGTGGTTTCCACAATTTTACATCCAACAACTTTTCTAATATTTGATCAACTTAAAAGATGGTTAAATGATATCCAAATTTGATGAAACTTTACATGGACGATATTAAAGTGTTATATTTTGGTAAAACGTGAAATCTAATATTTTTAAGCTCATATATGATCCGTGGGACCCGATGAATGTGTCTCATGTTTCATTGGGTCCCACAGGTCATATATGACCTTAAAAAACTTTGGAATTGGCATTGAACAAAAATATAACACCTTAGCATCGTTCATGTAAAGTTTCATCAAATTTGGATATCATTTAACCATCTTTTAAGTTGATCAAATATTAAAAAAGTTGCTGGATGTAAAATTGTGGAAACCACATGGGTGGGCTGTGTAATTTCGCCAAACGTCATGGGTGGGCGATGTAATTTTCCCATAGAAATACCTCTCTTAAGTTTGTTTGGCCATTTCTGTCAATTTGACTGCTGTTCATTATTAGATTCCTGTTCTTCCATTTTGCAAATCCATGACACATGTATTATTTTCCTTTCTTTTATCTGTTATGTTGTAATGTTTTATTTGATGGTTATCTTAACTAAGCCTTAGTTATTATGTCCTCTAGGTCCTAGCCACTAGGTTAGTGGGTGTCTCTTGGCACTTAGTGGGTCATAAGTCCTTCTTGGTCAAGGTGACACCCTAAACCCTAAAACACACATTTAAAAATATATATATATATGTAAATAATGAACTCACTTGTCCACACCCAAGATCCTCCCAAACACCCACTTCCCCTCCTTCCATCCTAAATCAAGAATTGTTTCTCAAAAATTTTCTACAAAGTTTTCCATGACATGTAAAAAACCTCCAAGTTTCTTATCAGATTTTAGAAAGCCCAACCAAGCCCATGACCCAATCCCAAGCCTGAGGCCCAAACCATCAAAACTGGCCCATGGAATTTGACCAGACCCGACCCAATACTTGTATCCAGCCCAACTCAAAGCCAGCCCAAGTCCATAAACCCGGCCCATTACCCATAACCTTGCCCATTACCCACAACCCGGCCCAAGTTCATAAACCCAGCCCAAACCCAAATTTGGCCCAAGCCCAAACCCAAATTCGGCCCAAGCCCACACAAGTCAAACCAAGCCCACACAAGTCAAACCAAGCCCACCCAAGTCAAACCAAGTCCACAAAAGCCAAACCTTGACCAAAAACGTTGACCTTGACCAAAAAACGTTGACCTTGACCAAAAACATTGACCTTGACCAAAAACGTTGACCTTGACCAAAAATGTTGACTTTGACCCAAGCATTAGCCAATCCCATTCAAACCCAAATTGTAGATTCCATCCAAACTCCAAAAATCCAAAAAACATTCCTCATTTTTCAGCTTTAATTCAAAAATCCTGAAAATCTCTTTTCTCAAATTTTCAAGCAATCATTTTATTCGAACTTCATCAAGTTTCAAAAGAAACCATTTTGTGGAATTTTAAAGGAAAAACTCTTCTCACATCACAGAAAACTCTTCTCAAAACGCAGAAAGTTCTTCTCACATATACAGAAAGTTTTCTCCTAAAAATATTTCTCAAAATCAGTGTTTCTTCATCGAGAATTCCGAACAACTTCAAAGGTTTTTCAACTCAGCTTTAAAACTAAAAATTAAACCGTTCTCGGAGAACAGTGAATGTCTAACACCTTCAAAATGTTTTCTTTCTAGTTAGATGTCACTTGTCTCCCTTCCAAAATAAAAATCCGAGGCGGGGCACTGGGGTCATAACCTCCCTTGTCGCAGTCTGGATCTCTTTAGGCGGGGCATTAGGGTGACAAACCTCCCCTAATTGCAGCCTAGATTTTTACAAGGCAGGGTGCTAGGGAAGTAATGACCTTCCTAGTTGCAGCCGGGATTTTAGAATCGTCTAACTCCCTTCCGCTCGATTTCAATGTTTTCAGTTTTTAAATGTTTTAAAACCCGGGAGTTAGAGACGTTATTAGGGTTCGACCGAGAACATCTCATTCATGGTGTTTCTCTCTGAACCCTATTTTTCGACATAAATTCATTGCCCCATCTTTCGAGCCTCGGCACTTACCATTAATTAAGTGTCGTGTTCGAGGGGGTACATAGGGTAATCCCTCGGGATTATCCGCCCTTTTTACAACAAAATGATTTTTCGGTTTTAAAAACTTTAAGAGAGACAATTCTGAATAAACCAATCCAACCCTTCCATTAGAGTTTTAACCCATAAGCACTCCTCAATCCTTTCTTAAGCAAACTCGAAGTCACAAGTCTCACTAACATAGAACCCTTTATTCTTAAACGCTCCCGAACAACCTTAGTCATCTTAAACGTGAAACATCTTCAAAACCCGAACACCTGTAAACCAAGTATCCTCTTTCACACTCCATCAACACTTTCGACTTCCTAAAACACCTCAAAAATTTGACCATTCTAAAATCCAAACTTTACTAACACGAAAAACTCCTCAATTCTACCAAAGAATCCGAACGCCTCTCAACTTCACAAAATGACCAAAATACCCCTCAGCTCTACAAAATGACCAAAAACTCCTTAACTCCAGCAAATGATCCAAACACCCCACTTAACTCCAAAAAATATTAATAACCAAAATGCCCTTTTGCTCCTCAAAACTTCCAGCATCCTTTTTGACCTCGTGAAAGACGAAACAACCTCAAACCTCTCAGAAACAATCAAAACCCCTCAATACTTCAACCAAACCAACTCCAAGACCAGTCTATTCTTCAACTCTTTTGAATCCTTTAATCCTCAATCTACACTCAATCATATTCTTCGGCTTTTAAATGAATCTCTCTAAAAGGTTTTGAAAGAAGGCAATCCCGACAATTGGAGACCGAGGTTTCCTCGGGCACCAATCCGAAGTCGTGGTTGTTGCCACTTCTAAGGGGTGTAACCCAGTGCGAACCCACACAGAATCTCTAAAATGACCAGATAAGTCCTATCCATAGGCAACAAATCATCAGAGTCAACCAACGGTTCTTAGAACCCTTCTCCTCCCTTCCTAGTTCCTTAGGTCAAACTAGGTGGCGACTCTAGTCAATTCAGCCTTATAGAGGCATAAGTCCGCGTGGGGCCCATCGAGAGCGGGTGTAGTGTTCACTTACACTCCCCTTATGCTTTCTGGGGAAGACGGACGATTTAGTAGGTATTTGAGGGATGCCAAGAATAACGGGTTTTCACCCACCACAGAATGGCATTTTCTAGGATCTAGGCTTCTCAGCCAGACCGTATTTAGACTGACCCCCCTCATACCGAAAAATCACCCTCCACAGGGGGATATTGGAATATTGAGGCCATAGTTGAGGCCAATATTATTAGCATGCCCCAAGATTGTAATTTAGGGAAATCTGAAAAATCTTTGTTATTTATCTTTCACAACAACTTTCTGTTACAAGATCTTTTATCTTAGGATTAGTATAAAAGCAATTAGGGTTGTAATTCATAAATACATACATTGAATACAAGAAGGCTACTACCGCTTTGACACAAATACAATACTTTACAAACTAAATTCTAATACAAGTTTAAATATTTAGTTCATGACAGTAACTAAGGATAGAAATATCAAGTTGGAGTCCACTTTAGTTGGTTTGCTTAATGTGAAAAAGTAGACGATAATCTAAAATAAATGACTTAAAAGGGTTGATGGATGAAATGGGTGAATGGATCGAGTTATCCATGGGGAGGATTTTTCGTCACTACCCCTTTATTCCAATTCATCACTTGTTATAGTTTGACTTAAATTTGTTTTACAAAATTTTATAACTAAACCCTTATTGTATTACTAAGAATTATAATCAAAACCAGATAATTTTTAAATAAAATTACATTTAGGGGGCGTTTGTTTTAAGCGGAGAAACATAGTGAAATCGGGAAAGGAAATTGGAGAATTGAAAAGAATTCTCTTTGGTTTTTTCAGTTGTTTGTTTATGCCTGGGAAAATGAAATAAATTATCGGTCAACGGTCAATAGCTGATGGTTGTAGGTCAACGCCCATCAATTTCCGGTTAATATTCACTGTTCACCAGTAGTCATATGTGGAAGTCAAAGTATACTGAGAAAGAAAATATTATTCTCCATTAGGACTTGTGGAAAGGGAATAGGACGTGGGGAATAAAGTTAGAAGAATAATCGAATTCTTCTTCCAAACAGCATCAAACAGAATCATTATGGATAATCAGAAAACACCCCTTATACTCAGTATCATTTTAGAAATATAGTGATATATCATAAATAAACAGGTATTTGATGAAATTTCTCGGTCATATTAATCTTCTAATTTTTCAAACGATTACTATTGACTCATAATACGTACTACCTCTGTCCCGTCATAAGTGTCCTGTTTGCTTTTTGGCACGTTTTTCCACCTCAATATTAAACATATAAGGTAAAATAATTTTATAAAACTAAATTTTGTATTATATAGTTTATCATATAAGGAATCATATGCAAAACTTAAATTTTCAAAATTAATTTATCTTATATGTTAAAAATTGAAGTCAAACGACATATCCAAACAGTAAATAGGACGGTCAAGGTGGGACGGAGGGAGTAGCCATTATCAATAAACTACTCGAAGAAACAGGGTGTCAACTTAAACATGTCGCAATTAGTTCAAAAACAAGACATTTTATGGACATGTTATGGTAATAATTTTGACATACACGGACTCCACCACCACTTCATTAGTGGTAATTGCCAGGTAGGACCCACCCACGTACAAGAGTAACAAGAGATCATGAGAGCACGCGCCGCGCCTCCTCCGTCTATCATGCCATGGCTGCTGCTGATACCCATACCATTAACTTTCGTTCCTCCACCGCCTCTTCCATTTCTACCACAGTCTCGCCACCGCTTCCAGCTGCCGCTGCTGCTGTCTCCCTTCATCTCTATTACCAGCCTCATCCATACGCGACGAAAGTCCAAAAATCCTCCGCGCCACTTCAGCCTTATCCACACTCTGCTCCATAATTCTCTCAACCTCTACCTTCGGCAGCTTTAGTTTCATTCTCAACGCTCCCGACGACTCTACATCTCCTGCAACCACCAGATCGGAGACGGATCTTCTGTATAGTTTCGATAGATTCGACCGATTAGAGGACTCTCCGCCGCTGGACCTTGTTCGAGGGAGAGACGAATTAATGTTGTCAAGAGAAGTACGTACGGTGGGGAACTCCGGAAGCTGGACGAGGAGATAGATGTGTCCAGGCAAAAGGTTGGATTCTGGTTCCAGAGGTTGAGATCCACGAAGGTTGTAGCGGAGGAATTCTTTGGAGTCGAGGAGGATATGACCGGGATAGTCTTTGGTTACTTCTTTAGCCTTTACTGGTGTGTTTAGCTTGAAAAATTCGCCGTTGATTTTCATCACCTTAACTTTCTTCTTCCCTCCTGATCTGCCCTCGCTGCCGGCTACTGTGTTCCCCATTGATTTTAATTTGATAAGTTTGTATCTCTGGGTTTAGTTGAATTTTGTTGTGGTGGGATAATGGTGGAGTGCGAGTTTGTAATGGCTTTGTGGAATCAATGTTTGAAGATTATGGTTTATAAAATAATAATGATAGGAAAAAGGCAAGTTGCATAATTGCACTATATGGCTGGCTGTATAGTTACTGGACACATTCCAGATGAAATAATATTTGGCAACCTTTTTGTGGGCAGCATTAATATGTAGGACCTTTGGTAGTACTAATTATTATGATCGAAATCCTAATAAAAGATTGATGATCAGCAAGTGATAATTCGTGTCAACACGGAGTTGAGATTAACCTATAATCAATTTATTCAAAAATTCATTAATTTAATTTAAAAATATACTTAGATTACAACTGTAAACTCATCCAACGCGTCTAAAACTATTTAACTCACTTTTAGTTTACTTTTTTTTCTTCATAATCAACTAAAATTTATTTAATTTTATAAATATTTATATAAATAATAACTATAAAATAGGAACACAATATAACGACGCATTGACTATTTAATATATATTTTTTTTATAAAATGTCAATGTGAACTATATAGGCTATTATCGACAAAAAAATGTTTGTACAAATGATAGGCGCGTTCGCCTGCTAAATGCACATTTTTGACAGCATAAATGTATAGCATATGATGTTTTGCACTCCTTTATTTGTTTTTGCTGTTCGTCTAAAACAACATAAATGTCAGCATAAATGACAGCATAAATATCAGCATAAATGACAACATAAATGTCAGCATAAATACCCACAGTAAATGCTACTTTTTCATTTTCGTGCTTTCACTTCCGTTTCTTTACTCACTTCATAATGCAATTACTGTGACTATTGTTTTTTTTTAAAAAAAGAAATTTTTTACAAGTTACTTTATTTATTACAAATTACATAATGCTTTAAATAATTTATAAAAAATAGTACTACATCTTTAACCAAATTTACTAAAAATCACATTTATAATACAAATCTATAATATATTATTTGTAATATCACATAGATTAATAAAATTAAAAAAACGAATAAATATACACACTTGTTGATATATAAATTAAAATATTAAAATAGTATACAGAAATATGAATGCATATAAATTTATGAACATACAAAAGTTACAAAAATATTATATATTATTAAAAGTTATAATTTCACTAAATAAATTCACATAACATTATCAGAAAATTTGAAACGCTTTTTCGCTTTTTTTACGCTTTTATATTTGTAAGAATTATAAAATTTAGATAATAAAAATATATTATTTAGGAGTTACAAGTTTTTCTTAAATAATAGAAATAAAATTTTTATTGTTTGTGAATTTTTTTATTTATTTTTACTAGCAAAATAAAAGTTACGTAGTGTAATATAATAAATTATAATTGTAATACGAAAACGGTAAACGCACTGCATATAACTAACTTAACCAAACATGTTGTATATATGCTGCACTGCCAAACAGCAGTTTTCAAAGCAGCTGCATTTATGCCAGCACATTCCTGCTAGCAAATATGCTGCCAAAACAACCATGCCAAACAGAGCCATAACCTTTAAAGTTATGTCGACTTTTATATTATAAGTCATAAAAGATTCAATTTATATTAATTCTTTGTTTATTATTACTAATGAATGTACTAGATATATATTCAAATAATAAAAATAATTGATTCCTAATTCTGTTTGAAACTAATAATAATCCATACCCAATTTTAACTTAACCTAAATAGCCTAAAACTAAAATAATCTTTAAAACTATTGATCGGATGTCTAACTTGATTTAACAGGTCTAGGCCCGTTCGGTAAGAGCATTTATCTTTAATGTCCAGATAAATGTGTCTTTATTTTTTATTTTATTTTTGGTCGAAAAGGGGGCCTTTATTTTTTTAAAAAAACACCACCTTTATATCATGAGTGTTCGGCAGAACCACAATATAAAAACTGTCTCTATTTGGTAGTATTCACAAAACACCCTTGTCATCTTCCCCTCACACTCATCTTCCTTTTCTCCAGTTAGGTTGCAAAATTACCGTATGCAAAGAAAGGGGTCATCAGTCAAGTTACAAATTACAATGTTTAAGAGAATAAAGAAAGCGCAGTGCAACTATGTTCCTTGTCGCCAGTGGAATTTGCAAAAATATTGTGAGTGAAAGAATGGAGAAAAGGTAGAACAGTATACTCCTTGTTCGTCAGGTGGATTGCAAAATTACTTTTGTTGGAGAGAAATGAGAACAGAGAGGAGCATATTATTCCTTCCGGGTTTGCAAAATTATCGTTAGTGTGCACATTGAATTTGCAAATTATTGTTTAGATTTTAACGTGCATAAAAAAAATGAGCAATGTCGATGTTTGTTGAGGGTAATCTGTGTAAATTGTGGAAAAGGACAAAGGGTAAACTTGTATTTTAGATTGAGTCAGAAATTCTAAAAGCACCTTAATGTCCAAAAAGCAGCAAAACCAACATTTATCATAAAAGGTATTTTTGAGCATTAATCGGACCTTTATGTTGCTGCTTTTTGACAAGATAAAAGTGCTTTTTGGCGAAAAGCAGCATTAGAGTAACTACAACAACAAAATGGAATCCAACTATTAATTTATTACTCCCTCCGTTCAACAATATCTGTCATTCTAGAAAGTTGCACACTTACTAAGAAAAGTAGAAAAATGACGCATGTACCCCTACTTTTACTTTTTTTATCAAGATAATAATTACTTTTGTGTTGAATAGTAGGGTTAAAGTGGAAAAAGATGTGTCAAAAAGCTAGAATGATAGATATTTTTGAATAAAAATCACTACCTAAAACGACAGATATTAATTAACGGAGGGAGTATTATTTTACTTATCTCTCTCACAACTCTCTCTCTTCTGACATAAAGTGAGTTCCTAACTAAGGAACTCACATCCATCTCTCTTTCCTCCACCTATGCAATTATCTTTTATTTTTAATATTTAAGAGTGAATTCCACTCTACTGTGGAAGCCCTTAAATGCTTCCTCCAAACTGAGGTAAGAATGACGGTAGCAAGTTCCGGCTATGAAGCTTTAAAATGAGCTGGAACATATGGGCTTAAACCCAATACAATTGGTAGATATCTTTGGGCTTAATATCACAATTAATGCGCTGGGGTCCATACCCGCCAGTCAACTCAACTCTACTAATTGTTTATTGGACTTGCTAGTGCTAGGCTTTCTTCCAGCGTGCTTAACCAACCAAACAAATGAACAATCCACAAAAGAAACAAAAACACAAGCATCCTTTCTACCACACGAGTAAATGGGGAAAAAAAAAATGGATACTATACTGTTGAATTGTAGGAGCCTGTACGTTATTAGAATACAAATTGGAAGGGTAGTTGTGCTACGTCGGTATGTGTGCTTTTTTGCTTAAATGTAGTAGTATAGTTTTATAGTAGTATGATAGGTTCTGTTTTGCTGCAGTAGAAGACTAGACCTTATTATTTGTCTAATTAATAATGAAGAGGACATATGTACTACTACTATGGCGTGGTTCGATAATAGCAGTTGGGGCATTAATCTGTTATGCAAAAAAGTAGAAGGCATGTGTCATTATTTAATTGGTTTATGTTTAACCAAATATCAAAAAAGTAACACATTAATTTCTGATTCATTAACTCTAGTGAACTTTACCATAAAGTATGTATTTGCTGCGTTTCAGAAATTTGCTCTGTTTCAACGTCCACACCGAACGCGCTCATATAATTAGGTAAAATATCTTGATGTTATCCGAGTATTTTAATGTACATATACTAGTATTAATAATTAAACAGTTCAGTCCAGTCCAGTCGCTAGTCTCTTAGTCTCAGTCTTCATTGATAATCTAAACTCGACCAATCACAAGAGTCTTATATAGCTAGTAGTTAGTAATTTATTGGTTAGTTTTACTTACTGATGCGGATGACATTGGATGATGGGTAACCGTTTCATCGATCACTCTTTCTGTTAAAATGAGTGAAAAACTTGTATAAAACGAGTGAAAACGATAAAATAAGTGTGGTTTACAGGTCGGGTTAGGTGAATATTTTTCACTGAATCACCCGATCCGTTCATCTGACCTATCACCTGTATGTATGTTTTATTAAATAAATATGAGTGTATTTTTAGTATTTTGTTAGTTAATACTTTATTTTTTGGATACATTATTAACATTTATTGATATAGTTTATATTATTAAATAAATAGTGTATTTTTATTAAAAAACTAAATTTATATATGTGTTAAAAAAGCTAAAATAGCGGTTAAAAAAGAGAAAATAGATATGGAATTTATCTTGTTTCACCAGCATCACCGTAGGTGAGGGGTGAAATGGATGATAAATTTACGGATATCCCTAAATACCGAGTGAGCTAGCAGACGCAATTAACTGAAGTACACACAGCTACTACTCGCGCACTTACCATATCTGCATATCTGCATATCTGCATATCTGCACATCTGCACTTGTGCACGTAGACCAATACACTGCCGAAGAGGTGCGGATGAACCTGCCCGAACTCATACAAAATAAACTAAACTATTCAATATAAATCCAAAATTTGGGTTGATATTTACATTTTTTAAAATAAAATTCTGATTTTCTTAGAATATTCGGTAGAAACGTTTGAGGCTAAGGATGCGTTCGGTGTACACTATATGTGCATTTTTTGACAGCATAAATGTACAACATATGCTGTTTTGAACTCCTTTATTTGTTTTTGTTGTTCGCCTAAAACAGCATAAATGTCAGCATAAATGTCAGCATAAATGACAGCATAAATGTCAGCATAAATGCCCGCAGCAAATGCTACTTTTTCGTTTTTGTGCTTTCACTTCCGTTTCTTTACTCACTTCATAATGCAATTACT
Source organism: Limonium bicolor (assembly GCA_023374045.1). NCBI lineage: Eukaryota > Viridiplantae > Streptophyta > Magnoliopsida > Caryophyllales > Plumbaginaceae > Limonium > Limonium bicolor. Next base: position 138,102,695 of record CM041781.1, read on the forward strand.
GTGATTATTGATTTAAAAAAAAAGAAATTTTTTACAAATTATTTTATTTATTACAAATTACATAATGCTTTAAATAATTTATAAAAAATAGTACTACATCTTTAGCCAAATTTACAAAAAATCACATTTATAATACAAATCTATAATATATTATTTGTAATACCACATAGATTAATAAAATTAAAAAAACAAATAAATATACACACTTGTAGATATATAAATTAAAATATTAAAATAGTATATAGAAATATGAATGCATATAAATTTATTAACATACAAAGTTACAAAAATATTATATATTATTAAAAGTTATAATTTCACTAAATAAATTCACATAACATTATCTGAAAATTTGAAACGTTTTTTCTTTTTTTACGCTTTTATATTTGTAAGAATTATAAAATTTACATAATAAAAATTAATTTTAGATAATAAAAATATGTTGTTTAGGAGTTACAAGTTTTGCTTAAATAATAGAAATAAAAATTTTATTGTTTGTGAATTTTTTTATTTATTTTTACTAACAAAATAAAGTTACGTAGTATAATATAATAAATTATAATTGTAATACGAAAACGGTAAACGCACTACATATAACTAACTGAACCAAACATGCTGCATATATGCTGCACTGCCAAACAGCAGTTTTCAAAACAGCTGCATTTATGCCAGCACATTCCTGCCAGCAAATATGCTGCATTTATGCCAGCGCATTCCTGCTGTCAAATATGCTGCATTTATGCTGCCAAAACAGCCATGCCGAACAGAGCCTAAAACGCGCCAAAATAAAATCTCTCTCCGGAAAAAACCTACACATGAAAAAAAGTAGTCTGCACCATAACTACAATAACCTCAAAATAGAATAAAGTACCAAAACAAAACCACGACTCCGAAATAAAATGGTGGAAAACCATAAGTAAGTTCTTCATAGATTTCTCGTAGAGCCGCTTGGTCATGGAAATTTCTTATCTTGTCTTGAAGAACTATTTGAATACCTCATCAGCTCCGAATAAGATGCGAGTGGTCTTGCAACTTGTGCGAATATAGATTTTGTCAATAATAAAAAATCGTTACCAAAAATTAAAATTGTTACTAATTCAATTTAATTGTAATGACAAAAGTCATTATATATCGCTATACAAGATGATGTAACCAACAAAAATTAATTAATTTATTCCAATGACTTTTATTTATTATTAAAATTTATATCGTTCCTAAAAATATGATTTTGTAACAGTTATATCGTCATTGTAGTCTGAATTTTTAAAGTCTTTAGTACTATCTTCTGTAACGAAATACTTCATTAATAACAAGAATGATAATAATGTTAAGTTGTTAACGGAATCTTTGTAGCAAAAACATTGATTTTTACTAGTGGTCTCTGGATTTCGGAGCTCTATCGAAAATGGGCGGTTTACTTAAGCTATTATCACAATGTTGTAACTAAAAAATTTCATCTTGCTTTTAAGGGCACCATGCACAAGCAGCCTGGTGAAAAAGTGGATGCGGGGAGCTGCCAGTTTAGAACAAGGCTTCACGTATCATGAAAGTGATTGTTTGATGCCTCTATCAATCGTTACGACAATATAAAAAGAACTAGAGGAATAAACATCATCAATGTTAGCTTGCCCAATTAGGACGTCTCTTGACCTCCTTGTGGTGCAGGTGTAGAGGTCGTGTTTAGGATGACAAAAAAGGCTTCAATCGACCATGATTCATACGTAGACGAGTAGTTCTCTATGCCAAAGCAAGTTCCAAATCCACTGGGATCCATCCCACATCCAACCTCAAACACTCTTGCAAGCTTTTGGTATGAGATGGAGTGGAGCCTAGGGAAGCTTGGTAGCAATGAAGTATAATCGATCCACACGTCATGCCAGAATCTCACCTTATGAATGTTACCAATCAGCCATCAGATGTTGTCATTAAGAGTGAAGGCTAGGTGATTGCTCCATCCGCTGAGGGAAACAATGGTTTTTCATGGCCGTCTTCTGAGGTTTTCCTGCCACACATTATCATAGAGACAGGAAAGAATACCATACACAAAGCTTATGACTTAATTTCTTTAGAAGAGTAATTTGATTTATATGGTACTTCCACCACCAGTTAAAGATAATTCTTACTTTTCTAGTTCCAGTCTCTAAGATATCCATACCTCCTTGGTCTCTTGGTCTAGCTAATTTGGTGCAAGAAACTAAGGACGCCATGAGCTAGAGTTACTATATGTCCAAAGAAAGCAACGTTGGAGCTTAATTATTGATTCATCGCGAATGATGGTCTTTGATATTTTGAAGAGGCTCAAGTAGTAGATAGGCAAACACTCTATTCGATTTGGACAAATTCAAAGCTAAAATAGAGAAAAGAAAACCGAGGAAACCAGTCGTCGGGAGCGGAATTTGAAAGAATGAAGAAACCTAACTATTGTATTCATTCTGGAAAGTAATATTTCTTCTACAACCAAAGAGAGTTAGAAGAGGGCTATATATATACAAGTATGTAAAACTATAAAACTAACTGAAACGACGTAGCATAGGAAAAGAAAATATGTAAAACTATAAAACTAACTAAACGACGCAGCATAAGAAAAGACTAGAAGATTTGAATATACATAACACCCCCCGCAAGACAAGAATGGTTATAACCATGCTTGGCTTGAAAGCAGACGACAATTTATGAATTAGATATGCCCATCGACATATACTGAGACTTGTACTGCTTCCCTGACAAGCTTTTAGTCAGCATATCTGCCAATTGAAAGGAACTGGGAATGTGAGAAATGGCGATGAGACCCTTCTGCAACTGATCCCTCACATAGTGACAATCGATTTCGATATGCTTCGTTCTTTCATGAAAAACTGGGTTCCTAGCAATAAAAACAGCTGCACGGTTATCACACTTGACTGGGATCGGTATATTATCTGTGATGCCTAGCTCATGAAGAAGACGGCTCAACCAAGCCAATTCAGTAATAACCTTTCTCAAAGCTCTGTATTCGGCTTCAGCGGAGGATAAGGAGACACATGCCTGTTTTTTAGATTTCCACGAGATCAGAGAACCACCAAGAAGGATATAAAAACCACTTACGGAATGCCTAGATATGGGACATGATGCCCAGTCTGAATCGCAATAGGCAACAAGTTGCTGAGATGCAGTATTATTAAGTAGAATGCCTGTATCAATGGTGCCTTTGACGTACCGCAAGACATGTAGAGCAGCATTGAAATGATTTATGCAAGGAGCATTGAGAAATTGACTCAATAATTGCACGCTGAAACATATATCAGGTCTGGTGTGGGTTAGGTAATTCAATTTTCCAATTAGCCTTTTGTATTGCTCAACGTTTTGATAAGGTGGACTGTCCTGAGGCAGTAGCTTGATACCAGACTCCAAGGGACTAGTAACAGACTTACTATGATCAATATGAAACTCTGAAAGAAGTTGTTTGGAATACTTCCTTTGAGTTATAACCATGCCGTTAGGAGTCCTTAAAAATTCCATGCCTAAGAAGTAACAGAGACCACCAAGATCTTTGATCCTAAATTTTGCATGCAGGCTAGATTTTAAACAACGAATTTCATCAAGATTATTACCACAAATTAATAGATCATCAACATATACTCCTACGTGAATCACTGATTCGTTGGTGTGTTTTGAAAAAAGAGAATAGTCGTTGTAGGAAGTCATAAATCCTTTCTTGCGAAGAAAATTAGCCAACTTGGCATACCATTTCCTGGAGGCTTGTTTTAGGCCATAAAGAGAGCGTTTGAGATGACAAACCTTGTTGCCACTTTCCACATGTAAACCATCCGGCAATTTCATGTAAATGTCATCATGCAAATCCCCGTGGAGAAACGCATTATTAACATCTAATTGATGGATTTGGCACCCCTTTTTAACTACAACAACAATCAAAGAACGAATAGTGGTCATCTTCACGACTGGTGAAAAAAGTCTCAGAGTAATCTACCCCGTACTTTTGCGTGAATCCTCTCACTACTAGTCTTGCCTTATAACGCTCCAAACTGCCATCAGCTTTGAGTTTGACCTTGTAGTCCCATTTACAGCTGATCGCCCTTTTTCCTTTGGGCAGAGGTACAATATCCCAAGTATGATTGCGCTGTAGGGCCTCAAGTTCTAGTCTCATGGCAGATCTCCATTCTGGATGAAGATTAGCTTCTCTGAAAGATTCCGGTTCAGGCAATATAGCCTGTTTGTGCTTATCTGTAGTGACAGTGAAGCCATATGACGGTGAGATGGCATGGTTGATATTGACAGCAGGGACATCTGTTAACGAGCAGAGAGCTAAAGTGTTGGTCAGCTGCTGTTCACGACTCTTTAATCTATCAGTCAAAATTTCTGTAAAAGCTTCGTCATCAGGCGATTTAACAGAGGATTGTCCTACAAAGTAGTCACTTAAATAATGTGGTCTTGTGTGACGCCTTGAGGACCATGAAGGGTCGTCTCTGATTCTGGATTAGTAGCATCAGTAGAAGCATTATTCTCTGGCTGCTCAACTTCTTCAGGAAGTTGTGAGACAACATTTTCCGTTACATCTTGCTGGATATGAGATGTTGAAGTTTCTTCCTGGTCTTGTTCAGAAGGGGAAGAGAAGACAGTGTTTTTATGATTTGGAAACAAAATCTGTCTTGGAGGATCTTCATTAAGGTTATACATTGCAGCTGAAGAACTAGGAAATAAAACATTGTCTTGGGATATCGATTGTTTTTCTTGAAAAGGAAAAACAGTCTCATAGAATTTAACATCACGGCTATGTATGATAACTCTATCTGAAAATCTTAGCAGCTTATGACCCTTGCTAATCATACTTGGCCCTAAATAAATACACTTAGCAGCTCTTTCCTCAAATTTCTGCTTATATGCCTTGACAACCGCGGCATAAGCTAAGCATCCAAAAGTTCTCAGAGAATCAAACTTTGGTATCTGGTTATATAAGATTTGATATGGCGTCTTACCAGATAAAACAGAAGATGGGAGCCTGTTAATGATATAAGTTGCAAAAAGTATTGTCTCACCCCAATATTCTATAGGTATAGCACTTTGAAAAAATAAAGCGCGCGCAGTCTCAAGAATATATCGGTGTTTCCTTTCCATGATGCCATTGTTGAGGGGTGTGGGGGCAGGATCTTTGATGAATAATACCTTGTGATTGAAGAAAATGTATACCTTCAGCTGAAGCCCCTAGTTCGTATGCATTGTATGATCGAAGGACTTTAATTTTCTTTGAAAATTGCTGGTCTATCATGGCTATGAAATCCTTTATATGAGAGAAAGCATCTGATTTCTTTCGTAACAATTTCACCCATAGGCATCTGCTTTTATCATCTACTAAATTGAGAAAGTAGTTAAGCCCATCATGTGTAGTATTAGAATAGGGACCCCAAACGTCCACATGAACAATATCAAAACAGTTATCACTAATGCTCTGAGAATTAGGAAAAGGTAATCTATGTCCCTTTTCCCTATTACAAGCATGACAAACAAAAACAGAAGGAACATCATGTTTATTGATTATCCCTAGATAAACCAATTTCTGAGGTGGAACATGTCCTAATCGACAATGCCAATACATGACTTTATTTTCTGTCGAAACATTGCAGATCAGACTACTCTGTTGTTGTTGTTCCTCTAACATCAGTCTCTGTCTTCTCTCAAAGAACCTTCCAAGCCCTTCAGTATCCAACCAGTATAGACCCTTATCGACCTTCCCAATTATACTTTCAGTCCTCAATATTGGGTCCTGTAAAACACAATAATTTTCATCAAACAGGATTTTACAACCTGTTTGTTTGGCAAACCTATGGACAGAGAGAAAATTATATTTGAAGCTGGGAATGAGGAGAACGTCGTGGAGAGTAAAATTACTCCCTAAATGAACCTTGCCCACTGTCAGTATGTATTGAGATCTCCCATCAGGCATAGTAACAACATGTGCACTTTGCAGGTTAATAATCTTACGGAAAATTTCCCTTTTTCCACTTAGGTGTTCAGAAACTCCCGTATCAATAATCCATCTATTAAGATTTCTATCTGTCTGATTATTTTCGCTACAATCAGCACTAAGACAGTAAGAAATTCGCTTAGTAACATATGCATTACCTGCGAAGTTGCAGCTCGTGCTTCTGTCTTTGCTGGTCATCTTTTGTAGACAGTCAATAAGGAGGCTCATTTGCTCTTGATTCATATTATACTCATCCTGGCCACCATCCCGATCACTGTCATTCATAACTGCACCGACAACCTTCTTATTTTTGCCAAATTTCCAACCTACTGGATAGTCGTGTTTAGCATAACAGCTATCTTCGGTATGACCATGTTTCTCACAATGCTTGTAGAACTTCTTGCCAGGGTATCCATGTTTAGAGAAACAATTCTCTTCAATATGACCTGGTTTTCCATAGTGATTACAAACACTCTTTCCTTTGTTTCCTTTCTTGTCGTTAGTTTTCCACTTGATGTAATGCTGCGGTCTATGAGTACCATCAACAACATTAGCAAAAATTTCTGAACTGTCATCAACCTTCTTACGTTTTCCAGTCTCCCTTTGTCTTTCTTCAGAAAGAATTAGGGAATAGGCAGAATCCAGATCAGGCAAGGGTTTCATCATTAGAATATTCCCTCGAATGTTTAAGTATTGGCTTCCTAAACCCATGAGGAAATCCAAAACTTTGTCTTCTTCCAGCATTTTGTCAAGTTTTTTTGCCCGACCACATTTGCAGCAATTACAAGTACTGATATTCACAACAGAAGTTAATTCATCCCAGATACGTTTGAACTTGTTGAAGTAGACATTCACTGGATCATTACCTTGCTAAAGACAACATAGTTCTCTCTTTAGGTTGAAGCGACGCGTGCCGTCGATGTGGTCATATCATTTTAGAAGACCTTTCCATATTTCTCTGGCTATTGTATGAAAGATGAATGTCTCGCATATGTCCGCCTCCAAAGCATTTAAGATCCAAGCCATGACTAGTCCATGGCACTTGTCCCAGGCAGCAGCCTTGATGGCGTCGTCCACCGGTCTGGCGATTGAACCATCGATCATGCCAATTTTACTCTTAGACGACAAGGAAATCAGAACAGTGTGTTTCCATGTCTGGAAACCGCTTCCATTAAATTTGGGGGCGATGATCATGCCTGGGTGCTTCGCACTATGCGCATACAGCGGATCAGATGGTTCAACGGTTGAATCCTTGCTCCTTGTGAGCGTCTCGATGAACTTCTCGATATTGGACGTGGCTTCTCCCGCCATCGTGAAGAATAGAACCGAAAGATGAAAAAGATAGAGAAAACTGGAAGAACAATCGATCTAATGGGATCGACGCTCTGATACCATGTTCGATTTGGACAAATTCAAAGCTAAAACAGAGAAAAGAAAACGAGGGAAAACCGTCGTCGGGAGCAGAATTTGAAAGAATGAAGAAACCTAACTATTGTATTCATTCTGGAAAGTAATATTTCTTCTACAACCAAAGAGAGTTAGACGAGGGCTATATATACAAGTATGTAAAACTATAAAACTAACTGAAACGACGTAGCATAGGAAAAGAAAATATGTAAAACTATAAAACTAACTAAACGACACAGCATAAGAAAAGACTAGAAGATCTGAATATACATAACACACTCTAGGACTGATTTGATCAACACTAATCTTCCGACATGAGATAGGGTGTTAGCCTTCAAGATGCTTAACCTTCTTTCAGTTTTTTCATTACGGATCCCAAGTCTAGATTTTCAAAAGCTTAGTATTTTCCGTAAGAGGATAGCCTAAGTATGTGGCGGGTTGATGGGTAAAAATCTAACGGTAGTGTACCGGTCGATTATAGCAAGTTTTAATCCTTGAGTATCCCTTAGGTATCGATCAAGGAAGAAATTTTCAAGTTTATTCTTTATCAAATTAACAAACTAACAAAGGAAATAAACAACAGTAAATGAAGGGGGGGGGGGTTATTCGGTGAATTAATAAGTAACAAAAAATAATAAAAGGGTGATTTTTTTAACAATTAAGAAAAGCAACACATCGGACTTAGACTTTCACCCTTTCACTATGATTTTACCATCTCGACGTTGATTAATTGCTAGGAAATCCCGGAGTTTAGCTAATCCTAACACGGTTTCCCGTCGAAAGAATCCTAGTTATCAACTACTGGAGCCAACTCTTGTTGCCTCTTGCAAACAGGTTAATTGATCTACTAAAACTAAACAATTAATCTAGAAAATAATAAATCAATAAGTCTGTCGGGTTGCAAAAATCCCGGTCACTATAGTATAGGAAATTAAGTAACCAGGTATCGAATCCACGGACTGACTTGAATAAATAAGCCTAGTCCTATCCTAAATCCTAAGAAAACTGCAAATTCAGGGGGGTTGTGAATTGTTTTTGAAACTGAATCGAATAAATGCAAATCAGAATTGAAATAAGCAATCAGTAAAAATGAATGATGAGTTTGATTATACGAGTGGAACTCCGGGTTCAGGTTGTTCTTTCTTGATTAAATCTAGTAACTTCTACAACTTAATTATGAGAACGGAAAGGCCAATTTTCTATCT